>JAXGGA010008398.1:0-57175 GCA_038373865.1 Uloborus plumipes
CGTTGGGGCCCCAAAAATTTAATCGTGCTGTTCCCATATTGGGTTAGTGTATTCCAAATTTCATTCAAATCGCAGCAATATTTCCCGAGATACAGTAGGTGCAGTGACAAAATAAGCACTTTTGATTGCTCCACCCCCCTTTGAGATATTGACACACAAATTGAATCAGCACCTGTACTCAATAGGGTCTACCTATGGACTAATTTTCGTTTGATTCCGCCGGTTACTTCCTGAGATATAGCAGTCACCCCCGCGCAGAACACGTGCGATTGCTCCACCCCCCTTCAAG
The DNA here is from genome assembly GCA_038373865.1 of Uloborus plumipes. NCBI lineage: Eukaryota > Metazoa > Arthropoda > Arachnida > Araneae > Uloboridae > Uloborus > Uloborus plumipes. The sequence goes on from JAXGGA010008398.1 coordinate 290, forward strand.
ATATTGACAAACAAATTGAATCAGCACCTGTACTCAGTAGGGTCTACCTATGGACCAATTTTCGTTTGATTCCGCCGGTTACTTCCTGAGATATAGCAATCACCCCTGCGCAGAACACGTGCGATTGCTCCACCCCCCTTGGAGATATTGACAAACAAATTGAATCAGCACCTGTACTCAGTAGGGTCTATCTATGGACCAATTTTCGTTTGATTCCGCCAGTTACTTCCTGAGATATAGCAATCACCCCCGCGCAGAACACGTGCGATTGCTCCACCCCCCTTGGAGGAATTCGCTAAAAAAAGTCAGGTGCACCAGTTCACATGGTGGTACATATGTGAAAAAATTTTTGTTCGATTTCATTCAGTAGTTTTTGCTCTAGCGCGGCCACAAAAACTGGTCACACACATACAGACTCACACACACACAGACAGACAGACAGACAGACATTTTCTAAAAATGGTCGAAATGGACTCAGCGCACCTCAAAACGTGCAAATCCGTCAAAATTCGACATTCGAAAATTTTCACGAAACCAATACTTTCTTCTATATATTAGATATAGAAGAAAGTAAAAAGGAGTGGGTTAGGGTAAAAACACTAATGTGAACAAAAACGACCTTCGTGTACGTTCATTAAGTAATACATAAGTTTTAACAAAGAAGAAACAATAGCTTCGTATATACCTGTACATGCATTGGAAGCCATTCTTCTTCAATGAATAATGTTATAAACTTTCCTTTTTAATGAATTCAACTGAAAAAACTGAAATTTTCTAAAAGTAAACTGAACAAACCTCCCCGCACGGAACAATTTAAATATTAAAATGATAATTGTTTGCGAATATTTTTGAAACATTCAATTACCTTAAACGCCCTTTCCAAGTTAACATTCCCTTCATGAAATCAAATTACTTGAATTGCATTTTCAAATCCTCTCTTTAAGTTGACTGCAATTTAATTTCTATTCCTACTAACTTTATTAAATTTTTGAAACAAAGAGTTCGTCATTGAATAAAAATAAGAAAAACTTTTTGAAAAAATTAAGCTCATGTTGATGTGAAAAAATACTTAATAACTGTAATGCTTAGTACAAATAGAGCTATTTTAAAAAATGTTAGACCTACTAAGACGTTAGCAGAGAAAAACTCCCCTCTTTGAGCTTTTGTTTCTGTGGACATTGTGGTGAAGTGGTTAGATTTTGTTTGCGTTAATTAAGCCGTTAGTGGAACATTGCATTGTAATAGATAAAAAGGTAAAAACCGCTATCCAAGGACTCGACCGCTCTCCCAGCCATTTTGGCCCACGTGCAATTTACCTACAAAATTTATGGAGATACTCCTGAAAAACAAAAATGTTGAATCTGCAAAAAGGAAGGAAGAAAGTACCTGGAATGATTGGGCATACTTCGAAGTTTTACTCACAGATCTTTATTTTGTGCACTCAGGGACCACTTTGGTTGGCGGTAGGCTCAAGGCTATTGCTTTGTTTCCTCCATTCATATTTTTAGCACACAGGATCAGATTACGGAACAGTCTAGATCGTTGTCAGCCTTTTGCAGGATTTGGTGCAGGACTCATCCACACAGGATACCTCCGGCGTCATCGTACAAGTATGGAGCGGACTTTAGATTTTACGTTCCAGTTCAGAACATTGATAGATGCACAGATAGATCATTGATAGAAGATGATTTATTCATACCCATTCCCAGGGTCAAGCTTCTTGTAGTTATATTCTTAATAAAAATTCAGGATGAAAAATGGTTGCTGGAGATTCATGAAGGCAATCGGCGAGGCAACATTGTTGGACGGTGTAGCAGCACTGAAGAAAAACGTGGTTGCCGCCAGCCAGGAGCGAACCGTGTTGCCATTTTCTGTTCCGTAACTTTGAGTCGCAGATGCTTCTTCTTTACTAAGCGTTGGATGGAGGCGTAGTTCACAGTGGAGTGGAGGAAACAAGCAGAACGACGCGAAATATGTCGAACTTCACGACAGGCATTTTAGCCTCCCCCCCCTTACCACAAATGCAACATGCTGAAAGCCAGTAAGACGACGGATGGCACGATTCTATCTTTTTATTTTCTTTTTTAATCCCATTTTTGAAAAATTAAATTTTCAGAGAGTTCCTAAAATAGTCCACTTAATCTTAGGGTTATTGTGAAAAATCTATTGTGACTATTCAGTTTTATAAAAATACACACAGTACTCGCTTAAACAAATAATAATAACAACTTTTAAAACTTGTTTGCTGTTTAAAATCTCAGTCTCATTCAAAATCCTTTAACTAAGTCGATAAAGTATCAATTTATATGCAAGCTGAAATCTTGAAATGCTAGAAAAGAAAACTTTCTGCAAAAATACATTTTTTCAACCCTCCGATTCAGAAGTTCAACCAGCAGATTTAAGTAAGGAAAAATCGTAATTCTTGTGAATTTGGAAACAGGAGGGTATGAGTATGAGGAAGAAAAAGCACTTTACCAAACAAAGTAACTTACTAACAAAGCTGAAAAATTCTGTTTCACTTTCTCTTTCACGGAAACTTTGGAAAATATGACCCTAGTTTTGCACGTGACTAGTAAGCAAATGAGAAATAGAAAAAGGAGAAGAAATATTGTTTTGCTCCAAATATACATTATTCCGCTTAAATGTGGCTAAAGATTATGCAGCTATTTGCATGACAAAATAACATGTAGAAGTAGGGTGAAATATATATGTAATCCGATAAACGTTTTGTGGCATTCAAAATTGCTCTCGAATTTATGTAACACAGACCATTGTATATAGTCTAAATTTCTCTACACTGTAAAAAATGAACTGTTGTTTTTACAGTATAATACTGGCAGTCAAGGTTACAATTCAAAACTGAAAAATGCACAGCAATAAACTATAAAAAAAACAATTTCACAGTTTCTTACTGTAAAGTTAGAAATTTGACAGTTTATTGCCATAAAATGTATACTGTGTATGCTTAAAACTGTAAAATGCACGGTAATAAACTGTCAAATGAGCAATTTGACAATTTAGTACTGTGAAATGAGAAATTTGACAGTTTATTACTGTTCAATTTGCAGGTTTTACAGTTTATTACAATAAAATTAGTTCGGATTATACTGTAATAACAGTATTAATTTTTTTAAGTATTTTGTAAAAGACTTACCATGGGCTTGACTATACTGCACAAAGCATATAATTAAAAAAAAAACGTTGAGTAATTATTATTTTTAAGGAAGATAACAAATCCTTTCTTTTCACTACGTATCATTTTATAATCTTCAAAATGAATTCCTACATTTTGATCCAGAATAAAGAATGTGTTTTTCTTTACAATCGAAACATGTTTTATAGTTTTAGTAAATGTATAAATAAACTAAAATTTTAAAGCTATGTAGCATAAATATAACTGAATGTCTGAAAGATTAGATGCTACTGGTACTTTTGTGTTATTTAAATTGTAATGAAGCTAAAGAGTTCAGCTTTTATTACTCATTTTATACAACTATAATTATCTTAACACTGGAAATTTAAAGAAAAGAAAAAGTTACATAATATGCGAAAAAGTATTTACTTATTTTAGAAGACAGCATTAACAACACTTTGAAATGTTACTGTGTCGCTTACTGCACCCATTCACTCTAGATTTAATCTCTCCTTATTTCTCTAAACTTAAAGGAGACCCTCAATGTTTGCGTGCTTTCCCTTCCTCTGCGCTTTACTTACAAGATTAATTAGATCGTGTATTTCAAAAGTCACGATAACAAATGGGAGAAAATTTGAACGCCTATCTGATGCGTATATTGTGTTAAATTTAAGACATTTCCATTTTTGCACGATATAATGAAATTAATGATTTAAAGATCCAGGGTCTGCCAAGGTCATTTTGGTTGATTTAATGTCTCTTCAGTGGGAAGTTATATTACGTTGCAGAATAAAAATGGCAGACATTTACTTTGGAATGTATTGTCGAATGAAGGGAGAAAATGGAAAGTTTGATAATCAGCTTATATGTCTTCATCTAGACTAGAAAAAATATTTAAGACATTAAGTATTTGCAGTTAGTTTAATAAAAGTTCTGAATAAGGTTGTTGAATTTATGAGATGTGTTTTTAAGCAATCTGAAAGACGTTAGGATGGAAAATCCAAAATAGAATTGAAAATTGCTTAGAAGAAAGCCGCCGCCAGAAGTCCAGAATAAAAATCTATTTAATACTTGATAACCCAGATGCAGCAGAAATTCAAAAAAAAAAAAGCCTGGAGGTTCAATCCTAATTAAAATACATGGTTTTCTCTCAAAAAAACCTTAGGACGTCTAAATAGATATTTATCACATTTGCTATTCGTGACTACTTGTAACATGGCTGAGATTATTATGTGGCACTCTTAAAAAAGGACCATAAAATAGCATTAAGTTGTATTTGGTTGACATAGGAGAAACAATTTATATTTTTCTGCATCGGTAATTTAAGGCGAATAAGTAGCGAAGTTGAATCTAGTGCCAAATAAATTTTCAGTTTCTGCGAAAAATGATTATACCAGCAATATTATCGAGAAAAAATTAACTTTTAGTATGTGTAATTTTTAGACGATCAGGTATCCTAATCAGTTAGGCTCTGGGCTTGTAGCCGAATACTTGCGGGCTCAAAACCAGCCGGTCAAATATTTACCTAGTATGCTAATGGTGCACGTTAAAACTATAATTGCCACAATATTCTCCGAGTTCCCATTGCGAATTAATATCTCCTATAGTGCTTAGTCAAAAGTTCTTCGAGTCTTGGTCAGGGTAAAACATATTAAAATGTTGAGAGATGTTATTTCTTTCTGTCGTTTGTTTTGTGAGCTACACTGTTAAAAATTCAGAAAGCTTTTATGGTAAATGCTACTGTAAAATGTAGCCTTTACAGTACAGAAAATTTTTACAGTAAATTGTACCGATAAAAAAATTGCGATTGCAGCGCCAACTGATCACCACGTGACTTACTGTGTGATGCAAATGATACACTATTTCCGCTCTCCTGATGTGTCTCATCTGGTACCATGGATAGTAAAGTAGTGTGAAAACATTGCGTCCCGGGTTCGATCCTTGTCGTCCGTAGCACGCGTTTTTTTAATTCTAGTTTTCTCTTCCGTAAACTTTTACAGTAAAAAAATATTTTACGGTAAAAGTTACTGGATGCCAGTAACTATTACCGTAAAATTTCAGGAGAATTTTTAACATTGTAATTCAAATTTCCAAATCTGTAATCATTGTATTCAAACGGAAGTTGCTCGTTTTCGCCTTGATTCTTGCTCTATATGCGAAAAGGATTTGGTTTTCCTTAGTTGCCTCACAAAAACAGCTTACGTAACATGTTTTTTGCTGCAGGAACACAAGTGCAAAACACACACATCAGTTAGTTTGATAATTATATTCATACATTTATGCAAGTTAGTGCTGTAGCTACGATGAACGTATGCTGCAATGTTAATTAAGATTGTTGCCAATGTTGCCTGGTAGGTAATCTTGATAAGGTAATCTTACACTTACTTCTTCTTTTCCATTGTGACTGTTCAATTTTTCATGAATCTATACTTATAACTTTGCTGAAATGCATTAAAACATTTTACGTTTTAGTTTCAAAATGTTAATATTTTCCCGCGCTTAAACAAACTCTATTATAGTCTTCCAAGATCTTGCACATTGTTGCTAACTATTTCTGTTATGATATTTTAAATCGCATATGTTCACTTTATGGACCAAGAGGAAAAGAAATGTGAGAATACTTGCAAAAAAAAAATGCTAGTGAGCAAAGGATATGGAAACGTTGAACATGAAATACGCATATGCATATTGCCGAATCTCATACTTGTTTTTTAAAAAGATATATTTTCGGTTTTAGATATAATAACTAAAACAACCCGTTATACATTGGTGTCAAATGTAAATTTTGCCTTGCAGTAAGTTGAAAAAAAGGTCAATTCATGTATATTGTATTTAATTTAGTTCTTACACTAAGTATTTAATGTAAAAGAAAAAAACAGCTATTATCGTCTCTTAAACATTTACTATAGTCAATGTTGATAGTGCGTATTAAAAAAGTAAATCTTCAAAATAAGCGTCAAAAATAAATAGATAAATGAAATAATTTATCAAAAAATGCATAAAAATGAATAACATTAAACACACTTTCGTTTGGAAAGTAATAAATGTATTTTTTTACCAATGACATAAACATTAAGTTACAAGAGTTGATCAATTCTAATGATTCCTAATTTCGAAATATTGAAATTAATAGCTAATGCCTTCGTGTATGCATCTCATCGTCTACTATACTGCATTATTTTTCGCTCTTACCTGTTTTAGAATAAAGTATTTTAAATATTTAGAGTTTAAACTCCATCGGTAAATAAGCATTTTCATTTTACTACTGTCAGATATTTCATTTTATAACAATCTTGATTAGCTAAATACGAGTATGTATATGAGAAATGCATTGTAATACCTGACGAGAAATCTGAAGATGTTTACTTAAGTTGCTTTACAGATTTTAAGAATAAGCATATACTGTTTCTAAGATTGGAAACATTCAAAATATTTGGAGAAATTTAAATGGAAATTGAAAACTTTTGCCAAATGAAATTCAAATCTTCATTTCCTTTCAAAGCAACTTCAAACATAAACTTCGTTATTAAAGCACAAAGATAATATTGTCTCTCTATATTTCCAGAATCATTAATGTCTTCCCCGCAGTTCGCTAGATAAGAATTCATTTAATATTTTAAAGTACTTTTTAATTCTTTAGGTTAATGCAGGAGGTTCATAGTGTATGTATTATTCATGTATTAAAATCTTCAGTAGGATAACTATTTAATATTGCTTTCAATATCTTTAACTTATTTCTCTAAAATTATAAACTTCGCAATAAATGCATACAGTAAAAAAAATAAATATATATATATATATATATATATATATATATATATATATATATATATATATATATATATATATATATATATATATATATATATATATATATATATATATATACACTGAAGTGACAAAAGTCATGGGATACCTCTTAATATCGTGTCGGCCCTCCTTTTGCCCGGCGAAGTGCAACAACTCGACGTGGCATGGACTCAACAAGTCGTTGGAAGTCTTCTGCAGGAATATTGAGCCATGCTGTCTCGATAGACGTCCATAATTGTGAAAGCGTTGATGGGGCAGGATTTTGGGCACGAACAGACCTCTCGATGGTGTCCCATAAATGCTCAATGGGATTCATGTCGGGCGATCTAGGTGGCCAAATCATTCGTTGGAATTGTCCAGAATTTTCTTCAAACCAATTGCGAACAGTTGTGGCCCGGTGACATGGCGCATTGTCATCCATAAAAATCCCATCGTTGTTTGGGTACATGAAGTCCATGAATGGCTGCAAGTGATCTCCAAGTAGCTGCACATAAGCATTTCCAGTCAATGTTCGGTCCAGTCGCACTAGAGGACCAAGTCCATGCCATGAAAAAACAGCCCACACCATTACGGAGCCACCACCAGCTTGAACAGTGCCTTGCTGACAGTTTGGGTCCATGGCTTCGTGGGGTCTGCGCCACACTCGAACCCTACCATCGGCTCTTACCAGCTGAAATCGTGACTCATCGGACCAGGCCACGGTTTTCCATTCATCTAGGGACCAACCGATATGCTCACGTGCCCACGAGAGTCGCTGCAAGCGATGTCGTTCTGTCAGTAAAGGCACTCGAGTCGGTCTTCTGCTGGAATAGCCCAAGAAATCCAAATTTCTCCGCACAGTTCTAGCAGACACGTCCATTGTACGTCCCACATTGATTTCTACGGTGATTTGACGCAGTGTTGCTTGTCTGTTAGAATTTACGACTCTTTGCAGACGTCGCCGGTCTCGATCTTTAAGTGCAGGCGGTCGACCACTGCGCTGTCCATGGTGGGATGTTATGCCTGAAATTTCATACTCTCGGCACACTCTTGACACAGTGGATCTGGGAATGTTGAATTCTCTAACGATTTCCGAAATGGCATGACCCATGCGTCTAGCTCCAACTAACATTCCGCGTTCAAAGTCTGTTAATTCACGTCGTGCGGTCATCATCACGTTAAAACCTCTTCACATGAATAACTTGAACAGAAATGAAAGCTCTGTAAAAGCACTGCGCATTTATACCTGTTCTATGCGATGCTACTGCCATCTGAAAATTTGCATATTGCTATCCCATGACTTTTGTCACTTCAGTGTATATGCCCCCTGATGAAATGCTGCACTTTGGTTCGCTTTTGTATTTTGGTTTTCATCTTTTCATTTTATTTGCCTGTTTCAATATTAATGTGCTGTTCTGTTTCTAGCGGCTTTGCTCTGATAGTTCAGTACAGGCTTTGATGTTCATGTATTTTTATGTCTTTTGGGATTTTAATTTCCCCCCTTCTTAATTATATGTAATTCTGTATTCTGTATTTAGTTATATGTTCATATATATATATATATATATATATGTTCACAGCTGTTTTTTAATCATTTTAATTACATATTAATACTTTTCCTTTTACTTAAAAAAATATAACTGCAAAAATCAGAGAGATAGAGTTCATACAGAACAATACAATAGAGTTCATACAGAAAATGCTTAGTTTGAACAATCTATTTTACGCAATTAAAACAATTTAAAAATAATATTTAGTTTAACTTTGATGGAAGTGCTTACCATCTTATTGTTAATTAATAAATGAAAAATTTACATGAAAAATTAGATGATATTAGAGATATAAACGATGAAAAATTAGAGATATAAACGATGCTTTCAATTCAACTTCAAGGGTACATTCTTTTTCTCGTTATTCCTTGGATTTTATTTTAATATTCTAATGACGCTTTTGCTCTATCATACCTCGTACCCAATGTTCAGACAAACTAACTTAAAAATTTAAAGATGGAGTGATATTTTAAGTGAGTTAAATGTATAAACTCAATAGCAAATAATTTTGAAACGAGCTGCAACCGAATACTGTAATTTGTGAATTTAAAAGATTTTTTTGTTTAAATTTTATTGGATACAAAAAAAATATAATGACAGAAGCTACGGCAGAATACCTTCGTATAGTCTTCTTATACTGTAGAATTCAGGAAACCAACCAACCCAGAAAATATTTAAGTATCTCGTACTTGTGTTGCAACTTATTATTGCAAATATGTCCAAAGTATTCTAAAATAAAGCTTTGTTTCAAATATGGCTAAAATATTTGCAGTTCATATGCACTAATAAAAACAATCTTTGTATAGGGCAATTCCACGGTGACTTACGTTACATTTTGACCAACCCTTTTGCATTTAGCACCTCAGTGAGAGCAAATATTGTTATACAAACCTTGTACGAAAGTTATCCATGAAAATGACAGTCAAAAGCATAATAAAAATACAAAAATATTTGCTGCATTTAAATTTTTCAAAATTTAGCAGCCAAAAATAAGGCAGTAACTTATGTTACACAAAAAGGGAATGCAATAACGTGACAGTTCGTTCTAAGGCAAATCTCTGCTCTTTCACAATTGTTTTTAGTTTGAATCATAATTTATCTTTTTTTTGGATAGTTTTAAGAAATTATTTTCACAAATTTAAAAATGTAGTTAAAAAATTGAAATTTATGGGAATTTTTAACTGAGTAACTTACGTTACAGTAACTTACGTTACAAAGTTCACTTATTAGCATATTTTTATTACAATAAATAAAGAATGAAAATTCCAGTCCAGTTTAGATCAAGATATTGTAAAATAACAATTATAAGTTAAATTCACAGAAATTTAATACCAAACTCAATGACCAATCAAACATATTACATAACATAAGACTTAAATCCATCATAGCCGCTGTTTTTAACAAGTTCAGGTAATTCAATTTTTCGTATTATGTTTTCTTTCTTGTAATAAATTTCATCTGCGTTTCTGGCCATTTCTAATTGGTTCCAACAGCAGCCATTACTTATATTTTAAACTCGTTTTCTTCAATAATCGTCACAATTCAAGGATACAATGTATTTTCGTACTTCACCACACACCATCATTCACCGGCTTTTATCTCTGTTTTTTCTTCTTGTTCCTTAAAATACTTAACTAAACGAAACCCCACAGTTTGTTAATTTCTAGTTCTTAAATAGTCATTGTCAATGTGCGGATCTTCAGAAAGTAATTTTGATAAATTTTGCTTTTCTAACATATTTCAATACCATCAAGAGGGACTTTTATTCACAAATCTGTAATATCCACATGACTTTTCTCATACCCCTTTAACAGCGCATATGTTCTGCAGAGTTCAGTGGCATTTAATGCAGACTAAAATATATTTCACCTGTAAGAGATAAAATATTTTTGTGTTTGTGTTTTCCAAAACATATTTGATAACTTTAAAACATAACAGAAGTCATTTTTGAATAATTTATAGTACATTACTCCTAAATATTTTGAATGCAGTGATATTGTTTAGAGAGAATTAATGTCTCAAAAGCCAAAAAGAAACATATAATTTATTATAGAAGTGTATTGTAAGCTTATTAGCAAACAAAGACATTTTAAGAAATATGATTAATTTAATATAATAAAGTAAATACATAACGATAAAAGAAGGTTCGAATAAATTACTCCTACTAACCACATAAGTTTATTCCACAATGTACTTTATTTCTAAACGCAAGCATTTAAATTTTATTTGGGTAACTTACGTTACGTGCATATGCCAGTAACTTACGTTACGCATTTTGACTGTGGCACAAAGAATAAAATTAACAGTATTTGAAAGAAAACTATCATTATTTATTTGATACACACTTATAAGATAGAAAATATAACATTACTAATATTGTATTGCTCTTTCTTTATTCACATAAAAAACATTAACATGTTTTTGGTAACTTACGCTACATAGCATAGTGCTTTTTTTAAATATACATAAATCACTTAATTTAGGTAACAACACTTACTTCAGCAATTCAGAATATTAATTTAAAGTGTAATAATCATTAATATTTCATTGCAACAGTTATCTAAAGAAAAAAAGTGAAACTTACCGACGTTGAAAGTTTGACCATTTGCTTCACCAAGAATAAAACATTCTAATGCCAACTTCAAAGTGCTGCCAAAACTAAAAAACTAGGTTCTAGACGGAAACTTATTTTGCATAAGACACTTTCAACCCTTTTAAATCGAAAAATATGCAAATTAATCACACTAGTTTAATTTAATTTTTTCAACGATTTTCCACACTTTCATGGAATTGCCCTATAGATTTTGCGATTGAATTTGGATCCTTGCCAAACATTGTACAAATATCTTCCGGAATTATTCAATCGATGCAAGAAACCAAACAAAATTAGCTATCAGGCTAATTCTAAATGAAAAGAAATGTTTTCATTGAACAGCCTTCTTCGCGATTATTTCTTCCGTATTGATTTTGGTAGCTGTAAAAACATCCTCTTGTAGGAGAAAAGAAGAGAACAGTGCCACAGCCGAATCTTTTTTTAATATCCATAGTCTGCTTCAGTTTCTTTTTTATCTTTCCTTAAAACTTCGGTATTCAATTATTCTTCAGGATTTTCGGAGAGCAAAAAACATGAATAAAATTTCTTTTCATTTTTAATTTAGGATATATTTCACCCTGCTGATTAGTTTAACGTAAATTTTTTTTTTGTGCAAATGTGGGAAGTAAATTGGAACTATATCAGTTTAATTCAAGGAGGTCTTCTCATAGAAGGCTCAAGTTTTTTTTTTTTTTTTTTGACGTAGTTTTTGAACAGGGTGAGTAAATATTTTTTTAATTCATTTGGTAAGTTGAGAACGAAAAAAAAAACTTATAAAATAAGAGAGATATGTGCCTTGCATTTCAATGATGTGTATCGTAGTTAAAAAAAAAAGAAAAACCTACAGAACATAAAAGTAAATAAAATCGAACATGGTGTTTGTGAATGGTTTTACGATTACAACTTCACCAATGTAATTCGCGGACATGCATTTGCATACTTCTTTCCACTACTTTGACTACTTGAACCAAACTTTTTTTTTTGATCAGGTCGTTAACCCATTTATGCCCAGGTTTTTTTTAACATTTTTTTTTCACTTTTTATCTGCTTAAAACTCGTATTTGGAATGGTTTACATATATTTTATGCTTAAAATAGTTCGCCGTTGCCATATTTATTAAGTTTTTTGAGGTCCTGTTTATGGGATATTTTGCGGATATGTGAACAAAAAACGACCTTACTTGACTTTACTCTTGCAAAGTAACATTATAGAAGGCATCTGTAATCAATTTTAAGCAAATCATTTTAAAATAGTTTGATTTTAAGAAAAAAAAGGTCATAAAAAAATTACTTTCTGTGGCTACCCAGGCTGGATCGTTCCCTGACTAGTTTGTCTGAAAATAGCTGTTAATAAATTAACTCTGATGTCTAAATAGTGGCTCTAACTGGTTTTCTCAAGAAGAAGGACTATTTAACTTGTGAAAAACAGCTTTAGTAAAAGAATACACCCATTAAAGGTTTTTATATGCAGTAACTAACAAGCGTTCCGTTTTTAGGACACTGGGCATAAATGAGTTAAAGTTATACATTTTCTTTGAGTTTTTATAGTTTCCCTGAAATTACATAACATATTACAGCGTATTCATAAATAAGTTAATTACGGTTTTCAATATATATGATGTACGATAGCAAAGGCATTGGTCATAGCTTCAAGAAACATAATTAAAAGAACTTTATTATTGAATTGAATGAATTTAAGGGCGTCATACATTAAAACAACTCCTTAATTGAACAATTATATATATATTTTTTTTTCTTTACGCTTTTAAATGGTAATAATAACATTTATAGTAAGCTATTGAAGAAAAAATGCAAAAATAAATAAAATAAAGGTTGATTCAGCTGCATTTTGCTCGGTTCCAAAGTTTCAGATTGCTTCAAAAAACATTTAAATCATATCATTGAAAAACGTTTAGCAAGTTCATTTGTGTTGAATTAAATGTCAGCACAGATGCTTTTCCCAATATTGTCATTATATAATAATCATAATAATAACTCGTACAACTGTTTTTGAAAATTTTAAAAATATGTTTAACTAGAAGCATTTATGTGTGAGTTTGTGTTTCTAAACTTTAAGAAAATAAACCTCCTTCATTCGATTCTGAAATAACCAATACATCCATTTCAGTTGAAGTTTTGAAAGAATTCAAGTAATCAAAGTTTCGAGAAAAACGGAAAGTAACAAGCTAGTAAATAAATAAGTGCCTCTTTTTGAAGATAGTCAACTAATGGTTAGCTAGTTAAGAACAAAAGTTCTAACTCCCATGTATTGTTTCAACGAAAGCGAAAATGAAAAATCTCAATTTCTGAGATTCTCAGACAAAAATAAAACTAAGAAAAAGAACTTGCATTCAATTCTTTTTATCTCTCACCACCACGAAGAAGTAAAATTTTTTTCTTCTTCGTTATCAGTCCGGAGCAGCTAATCAACAGTTCTTTTTCGAGTGGAAAAAGTCTCCCAAGAATCTTTTACCACCTTTTAATAGAGCTTCTGTTATAACGACCGCAATAACCTTGCTACGACTTGGGCTGAACGATACTATCACCCACTTTTGGATAAGTTTCGCTACGTTAAATTTTTATGGCGGGATAAATAGGGATTATTCCAGCACATCAAAATCGTTATATTTATTTTGGGTCCGAAGTACATCTACATTTCAGAGTAAATGGAGTGAGAATGTTTTAGTGTCTTACAGAAATCTATGTTTGGTAGAGGAAAAAAAATGTAATAGTTCAAAAAAAAAAAAAAAAACCCAGGGATGTGGAACTTGAAATTTACATTTTATCTTTATTATAAAAAAAATGTTGACAATGATTACTTTTTAGTCACATTTAGTTTCATCCAGTTTGCTACAAAATGAGCTAAGGCAGAAACATGCAATACACCACCAACTCGTTTAGTCCATCCATGGACCGTAGTTTCGTGCTTTTTTGCACTCGTCAGCATGGAATAGGAATTAAACAAACTGGAGGCAGAAATCCTCTTATAGAGCAAAGAGAGCCAAAAAAACTTATAGCTGATGTGAAATTAGAGCACCAGCGAAGCTCGGATATAAAGCAGTAAGTAACTGTCCTTAAGCCAGGGCTAAGGTAGAAACATGCAACAATCCACCAACTCGTTTATTCCATCCATTTACTGCAGTTTCGTACTTTTTTGCACTCGTCAGCATGGAATAGGAATTAAACAAACTGGAGGCAGAAATCCTCTTATAGACCAAAGCGAGCCAAAAAAAACTGGTAGCTGATGTGAAATTAGAGCACCAGCGAAGCTCGGATATATAGCAGTAAGTAACTGTCCTTAAGCCAGGGCTAAGGTAGAAACATGCAACAATCCACCAACTCGTTTATTCCATCCATTTACTGCAGTTTCGTACTTTTTTGCACTCGTCAGCATGGAATAGGAATTAAACAAACTGGAGGCAGAAATCCTCTTATAGACCAAAGCGAGCCAAAAAAAACTGGTACCTGATGTGAAATTAGAGCACCAGCGAAGCTCGGATATATAGCAGTAAGTAACTGTCCTTAAGCCAGGGCTAAGGTAGAAACATGCAACAATCCACCAACTCGTTTATTCCATCCATTTACTGCAGTTTCGTACTTTTTTGCACTCGTCAGCATGGAATAGGAATTAAACAAACTGGAGGCAGAAATCCTCTTATAGACCAAAGCGAGCCAAAAAAAACTGGTAGCTGATGTAAAATTAGAGCACCAGCGAAGCTCGGATATATAGCAGTAAGTAACTGTCCTTAAGCCAGGGCTAAGGTAGAAACATGCAACAATCCACCAACTCGTTTATTCCATCCATTTACTGCAGTTTCGTACTTTTTTGCACTCGTCAGCATGGAATAGGAATTAAACAAACTGGAGGCAGAAATCCTCTTATAGAGCAAACAGAGCCAAAAAAACTGGTAGCTGATGTGAAATTAGAGCACCAGCGAAGCTCGGATATAAAGCAGTAAGTAACTGTCCTTAAGCCAGGGCTAAGGCAGAAACATGCAACAATCCACCAACTCGTTTATTCCATCCATTTATTGCAGTTTCGTGCTTTTTTGCACTCGTCAGCATGGAATAGGAATTAAACAAACTAGAGGCAGAAATCCTCTTACAGACCAAAGCGAGCCAAAAAAACTGGTAGCTGATGTGAAATTAGAACACCAGCGAAGCTCGGATATATAGCATTAAGTAACCGCCCTTAAGCCAGTGCTAAGGCAGAAACATGCAAAAATCTACCAACTCGTTTATTCCATCCATTTACTGCATTTTCGTGCTTTTTTGCACTCGTCAGCATGGAATAGGAATTAAATGAACTGGGAGCTCCATGGATGGAATGAACGATTTTGTAGTGTATTGCATTATCAAAGTTATTTAAATATTTTTAAGAGTTCAATATATTTATGTATTAAGTTGGAGGTCAATTCTGTAGCATTTTTGAAACGTGAAAAATTTGTTACAATTATAAAAAATCTGATTACATGCATTTTCACTTCATTAAAACCATTTTAGCGGTTTTAAAATGTTTTTAAGTTGAAGCAATCATTTGAGCAAAATACTTTAAAGAAAACAACTTTCAAATCCTTAGTAAATATTTTCTTCAATAAAATTATATTTTTTTAAAAATAGTATGACTACTTCCTGTCAAACTTTAGCTGTAATTATCTTAACCGTTGTCCCAAGATTGTGACAACTTAAACCTAGAGCTGTATCTTTTAGATACTTTTCGGAATGGATCTAAACGTACACCCTATCTTATTTCAAAATATCCCGAGAAGAAGCTTGATTGCTTTCTGACAAACCATGCTGTTAATTGATTAATTTAAGTATCAAGCTAAATTATAAAATAGTGCTTTAATAAATTCCTGTGACAGAAACTAAACTCAATCTTTCGCTCTAGGAGGAAAAATTTATAATTTTTAAAAAATATTTTCCCCTTTTAAGACTACGAAAGATCATTGTAACCTCCAACAAATATCAGTAATCATCTATATGTTCAGAAACAATCATTTGATTGTTTCTGAACACTTGTAATGCTCAATACAGTCAGATATAGTTGAACATGAATTATGGCATGCTACTTGCTACTTGTGTTATATAACATGTTGCCCAGTTTTGTTTGTTTTTCCGTTTATCTTTAGAAAATAACCATAGAGCAAAACTTTAACACATTAAAGAGTCAGAAAAATCCTTCGAAACTAACTCAACAAAATAGTCGATCCACATCAAAATCCTTGAGTTTATCCTTTATGCCACACTTTGTTAGTTCTTGGTAACCATCAATGGATTGTAAATTTTAAATTCAACGTTAAAAATGCACAAATATTCAGGTATACTGCAGACACGTGTTTCGGGGCTACAAGGAGCCCCTTTTTCATAACTACAAGGAGTATTGAAAAAGGGGCTCCTTGTAGCCCCGAAACACGTGTCTGTAGTATACCTGCATATTTGTGCATTTTTTACGTTGAATTTAAACTTTACAGCTGTCGCACAAAGGTATTTATTTTCTTTCTTTCTTCATCAATGGATTGCTTTACTCCTGAACAATGTATGACACTATTTACAAAGGAATCACAGATCGTGCAGTTTCATGATAAATAATAAGCTTTCCTTTATTTAGTTCCAATTTATTAGTTCCATTTCTTTGAAATTTTCTTTTTTCCTGGTAACCTCTATTGCAATGTGCTTTAGTATTATTCCTTCCGTTTGTCTTAAATTACGATACATAAAAATTAAAGTGTCTGGTCATCCTCTTTGCAGCTAAGGAGTTAAGAAATTATTATCTTCTTCATTTTTTTGCCAGTCCAGAAGCATCAATTAAGTTTCTTGATCATCCACAACTTCCACAGCGCAGAACGTTAGGGAAATCGTTTGAAGAAGAATTTGCATTGCAAAAATAACAAATATATCTAATCATCTAACACAATGAAATCACACAAGCTGGGGCTCAAAATGCCGTGCAAAACCCACGTGACTGCCAACCTCCAATCAAAATCGAAAGCGGTATGTAGTGTTTGGCTCAAACAGTGTTGATACTTACTCGAAAAGGCGCCAATGGAGAAAAGTAAGAAACACACGCAAGGCCACTGAATGATTATTTTTACTGAAAGTACACGTCTCACAAGAAGAAAAGCCACCAACAATGAAAATCTGTTTTACAAAAGTTTTTAAAAATAAAGCAAAAGGTCGCAGAACAGACATTTTCGACAAAAATGCTAACATTTCATGTCTATTAAAGAACCATTGACAATTTTCCAAGTGAGCTAATATTATTCACATATTGTGTTTTATTTAAGAATTTATTTTTTTTTTGATCGA
Organism: Uloborus plumipes; assembly: GCA_038373865.1. Taxonomy (NCBI): domain Eukaryota; kingdom Metazoa; phylum Arthropoda; class Arachnida; order Araneae; family Uloboridae; genus Uloborus; species Uloborus plumipes. The sequence goes on from JAXGGA010008398.1 coordinate 17,663, forward strand.
TTGAAACACGATAGGTGGTCGAGAAAGTATTTTTAACAAATTTGAAAAACAACAGCCATTATTGCATATACATAAAAAAAGCTTTAACCAACCATCTTCACACAAATGTTGTTCAAGATATAAAAGTTTATAAACTAAGCCATTAAGTTTAAATGTAATACTGTGACAGATAGCTACTTGTTTTCTTTAAGCCTTTCACTATATTAAAAAATGAAATCTGTCGGATTCTTAGTCCTAGCTGTGCCAGATGGAATATCTGAGATAATATTTTTTTCAATTTACTTCATTTTTTGGCAGAATGATATTTTGAAAAGAAAATATTTCACAATTTTCTTGTTCTTGATCCGCTATAAATCTCCGTTTTCTTCCACATGAAGTTAAGAAACGTCAATTTAAAGAAAAGGGATTTCTTGGCTTCCTAGCTGAGATGAAACGTTTGTTTTAGATTTCGTCAGGGTGAAGAAGATTTTTTCTCTTTCATTTAACAGACAGCATATGTTTTTAGATTTAATTTTATTGTAAGCAACAATTTTATAGACAAAAATAGTTTATAGTTTATTAAATAATATAAAATGTGCCAATATAAATATAAATATATATATATATATATATATATATATATATATATATATTGATAAGAGAGAATGCACATGGTCTTCAAACATTAAAAGCATTTATTTATTATTCTTGTTTCCTCGGAAGTTCATGTTTACGAAAATTTATACACCTAAACTGGTACATTTTGGTACTCTATTTTTCTATTGCAATATTATTTTACCTAATCCATTAGTACCCTTTTAAGTATATCTTCCTCTTTGCACGTAACTTAATTTTATAACAAAACTTGTATGGCCATAGAATACCGCAAAAGCTTTTAAAATAACAATATTAATAAAATGCATGGTTTACCTGCTAGTACTGCATACAGTTATTTACATTTTTATTGTTGGCTTACAATCATGCGTCGTGAATCATAGTATGCATTTGCAAAAAGTCCAACTTGAAAAAATAATTCTCAATGCGAATATATGTATAGCGAAGACATCTACTGAACCATTTTATTCAGTTTATTTTTTTATTCATTCTTTCTTCTATACTTGTTATTTTTGTGGTTAAAAAATCGCTCGTTTAGTTTCGAATCGTCGAGACTCAAGATTTTATTTAGTTTCTTTTAACTCCTCACGTTTCTTCGAACTTGCGTTAATAAATCAGAGAGAAAAACGCAGGAAGGACAAGTTGGTGCTTTTTTCTTCAGACTTTAGATAGCAGCGGTAAAAGTAATCAATACAATTTCTCGACTTCATGTTGGGAGCCATTTCGCTCTTAAAAGGCAAAAGTAATGATTGGTTTAGATTTAAGATATACATAATGAAGGCTGAGCGTGGCCGAATCAAAAACAAAAGAAAAGCAATAAGATTTCAAAACAAATAACAGTAACAACTCTTTATCCGCACAGTAATAAAATCATTCACACGGCTTAGCACACCATAAAAAAGAAAGGAACATAAAAATCAACGTTGTTTAAATCTCGTGTCAAAACTTTTGTAGCTCTTAAAAGATAAACTCATCTAGTTAGAGAAAAATACGCAAAATAATGTTTAATGAAATTCATTAGACGCATGAACGCAAATCAAAAAGCCAATCGATCAGATTGTTTTAAACAGTCTTAAATTGAATGTAAAATAATTTTCTATAATTCTAACATACGTTTTCTTGTTATTCTCCTGAAATTTTACGTCGTACAGTTTTTTCCACCCTTTTCTTTATCTTAACGATAGAAAATATTTAAGCTTATTATGACAATTATTAATGCCGTTTTCTGTTTATTCTTTGATGAAAAACTAACGAGACATTAGAAAAAAAACAACCATTTATCTAAGTAATTTAAGAGCAATAAATTATTAAAAGTATTTAAAAAAGTATTTCGAAAATGCAACTTTCTGAGCATGTAGAAAATGTTTCTTTAAACAAATTTATAATAATAGTTTATAAAAACTATTTAAAGACATTTCAGTCTTTTTTTAATTCATAAAATTGCAAACTTATTCCTAGTTAAAAAATGATGTAATACCGTTACGTTGAAACTAAATTAGTAGAAATGTATGGGATAACGCACAAATGATTGCATGCATTAGTTCCGAGGTTAGAGAGAACCTTTCTTTCTTCTCAGAAGACGAGAGCTTATGGAACATTCTACTATATAGCTTTTTACAACATTCTACTATATAGCTTTTTATCCATGAGTTTAAAAGGATACCCTTGTAGTCATGACGTGTCTGTGAATATTTGTAAATTCCGATCTATATTAAAGTTAATTTTATCGATTAAAATCCTTGGATATCCAAGACACAGAAAATCATTAATAAAAGTGCATTAATAAAAGTACAACCTTTAACATTGTCTTTTAAAAGCATGAAAAACATTTATTTTTCTCGTACTAACAAAGTGGCAATAAGTTTGTATGAAATCCCAGGTAGCACAAATAACCTTTAAACGTTTTTAAGCGGTTGTTACAATGTTAATAACCATTTTACAACCTTTAAAAAACGAAGTGTGCTACTTGGGATGAGGGGTTGAACATGAAAAATATGAACTATGTATTTTACGTAAAGTTACCTATAATAATTGAAGGGCTCGTGATATGAAGGGGTTAAGTGACAAAACAGAAATTGCGAGAAGTTCAAAATTTTATTATTGTAGTTGTTGCAGCTTTTTTGTTTTCTGGTTTGTCAATAGTATGCGTATGAAATTGCTCTATTGATATCTACTACTAGCTGACCCGGCGAACTCTGTTCCGCCTTAAAGGCAATAAATAAGAAAATTTTTGAATTTATTAAGTTTTTATTATTAGAAAATACGAAAAAAAAAATTAAGTACCTACATTAACCATTCATTATTGTTTCTGTATTTTAGTACATAGGTTGCTCTTCACTAAAGTACCTTGTGTTGCACAACATTTTTTGTTTTATTATCAGGCGCAAAAAGAAACAACACAGATGGTCTTCCGACCCGTAAACATGCCACATATAATTGCCCATGGGAGAAACGTTGATATTCTAGATTCAAAACCACAAACTTTTAAGGATTGGCCTTGTGATTTGTTAAAGGTTATGACAAATGCAAGACGGATCGGAAATTGAAGTCAAACGGCTTATCGGTTGGGATTATCGGGATCCTAGGAATGAGCAATCGTTTCTGACAGCTTATCACATATAAGTTTCAAGGGGAGTAACGTGTTTGTTTATAATTTATTTCACGAAAAAGTCAAATAACATTCATCGCACCGCTAACTTACAACCTGTTTACTGCGCACCGGTAGCTGCCAGAACGTGGGCTTTATGTCGCTCAGCCATGGAGGTGACAAAAAAGACGTAGTAAAAAGGCTTAGTCAATAAGACAGTTTTTCTATTTATGCAACTGACACACATAAATTATAGCTTATGTCCGTCTCCTGGCTCTAAGCTACCTACCCACCAATTTTTAACCATATCGGTACAGCCGTTCTTGAGTTATAAGTAGTGTAACTAACACGACTTTCTTTTATATATATTGAAGATAGAATAGTAGTGAGAAGAACAACCTCTTAACTGCAGTGCAGGAGCTATCCCACGAAGCGCTCTCTACCTCTCAGCCTCAGAAGCGTAAAAACTCTAAAGTGACAATCGTTTCTGACAGCTTATCACATATAGTTTTACAGGAAATAACGCGTTTGTTTATAATTTACTTCACAAAAAAGTCAAATAACACTCAACGCACCGCTAACTTACAACCTGTTTGCTGCGCACCGGAAGCTGCCAGAACGTGTGCTTTATGTCGCTCAGCCATGGAGGTGTCAAAAAAGGCTTAGTTAAAAAGATTAGTCAATAAGACAGTTTTTCTATTTATGTAACTAACATATATAAATTCTAGCCTATGTCCGTCTCCTGGCTCTAAGCTACCTACCCACCAATTTTTAGCCATATCGGTACAGCAGTTCTTGAGTTATAAGTAGTGTAACTAACACGACTTTCTTTTACATATATAGATTTGATGTACGAAGTTTTATTTGCTTACCTGTGCCTATTGCGTACCATTATAGAGAGTGTTCATTTTTTAAAATGTAACTTAGCTCCTTCATCATCCAAGCCCTTCAATTATTAAAAAAAACACAGCTATAAACGCTTTTATTGGGATGCTTTTGCGTTCTGCCGTTATGTCTTTGCTCATTTACACTTTTTGGTGCATTTTGGCTGCTACTTTTGCTTTCAGTATGACTCTATACTCCGATTATATAAGAAATTGATTTTATAGAAATTGCTCTAGATTTACTTTCTGCGTAAGAAATATATTTCGACAATAACACTTATCTGTCCAGCATTCCATTTTTCTCTTCCATACATCCCAATACATCATCTTGAAACAAGTAACGTCCGTTCTATACAGAAATCAATATCCGTTAGGAAGGTAAACTATTTAGTGAGCATTACGGGTAGTTTCCATTTATAATGCATACTTCTAATAATAGCACTTATTTTTGGAAACATGTTTTTTTGCGTTTCTAAAAATATGAACGCTAACTTTCCAGCAGACTTATTGAAGAAAGCAGCTGAATAAGACGAACATGAAATCATCATTCGTAAACTTAAGATATTGTCTCAGAATAGCTGCAGTAAGTTTCGATTTTCAAGTATATACTATTCCTATAACAATAACACTATTTCCACAAATTAAAGATTTACATTGTCCCATTTCTTGTTTTGATGTAAGATTTGTTTTAGATATTTTTCACCAATTTTAATTGCAGGTTTTTTCTTTGTAGTTCCTATATTTAACAACATCGAAGTTAGAAATTTTTATTTTCATTGTTCCCATTGAATTGCATACTGTTATAATTTTAATCTTCTGAATTTATTATACTCATTTTGTGATGGTGACTTTAAATTATTTGTGTTGAAATATGTGTTATACTGATGGCTTACAGCTTCCAAATCGTATCTGATGAGCATAAGTTTGTGTCTAATATTTAATATGCAAAAGTTTGCAGAATATATAGATGTAATATTTTTGAAGAATGTGCATTTTACGTAAATTGTAAAATACAGGCTAACTGTTAAGAAAAATATTGCTATTCTGTTCAGGAAGAAAAAGGTACGTACTGTTGTTTTTCCAAATCACTTTTTATTGGATTCCATATTTGACTTAGTCGCTTCGCATAGCATTTAAGAGAAAAAAATATCGGCTATAAAATAGTTTAATTATTTTTTTAAAATAAATGAAGTATCTTAAGTATTTTTCGTCTTAGGAAATGGAAAATTCTCATGGATATTAAACCAGAAGTGGTCTTTAAGCAACCAACGAATTAAGATTTTTACGTTGGAAAGTTATTTTTAAATTATGTTATTAAAGATGAAATACATCTAGCGATCAGTATAATGCAATAACTTTTAAAAGCCTGCTTTAAAAAAAAAATAAACGCTGTTTTGTAGTAATGTTTCAACTTATGCCATAGATAAGCTCTCAAATCGGATTCTGAGTTTGGTTCATGGTCAAAAAATATATTTCTGCACAAAAACGAATTCACCCCCCCCCCACCCCCATAGATTCAAATGCCAGACTTTCATTTCACACAAACGCCTACACGCAATTACTCGCTCATTATTACCTCAACACATAAATAACGTTAATCATAGCATCTGAACGTATTATTTTTCGCAATTTTTAGAACAGAATGTCCTTTGATTTCATTTCACAGCCGATTATATGTAATAAAATATTGAACCCTGTTCCTGATAAATGATCTTCAATTGAGGAAACCCATTTATTTGTTGCCAGGTAACGACATTCGGGGGACATGAGCCGGGAATTATTTTCAGTTCAGTTACCCAATCATTCTATTTTCTCTTTAGTTCCTTTAAGTATTGAGTAGGCATCATTTAATTTACGATCGGTGCAATATGAGTTATACTTGAAACATCATAGCTTTCACTGCTGAATGGACAGCTAACGTAACTTATATAATTAAACATTTGTAATAGTATAGTATAGTATTACGTTGCGCATAGCCGGAGTTCAACCGTATAGTATTATTAAACATTATATATTAGGGTTTGACTGAGATTGGATTTTAGTTACCGTAAAATGGTGGAAATCATGTTAGAATTTTCTCTTGAGCCATATTATCTCTAGTTAACCTTCAAATGCACTCATAAAAGCAAACGCACACTCACACGCACGCACGATTGCACACTCTAAAATGCTATTGACGTCTACAGTGCGTTTTTTTTTTTTTTTTTTGTAAGCCATATATCGCTGCTTGAAATGAACAACGGCATATCTGCAAAACACGACTTTTCAGGAGAGCGTTTCAAAGTTTTTGCAGTAAAACGGCATTTTGAAGTAAAATGGTATTAAGGGTACTTATATCAACTTACATAGACATAGATGATAGACACTCCAAGCACTTATTCAGAACTGACACAATGACGGCTGTGTCGTTGTTTACTGGGAAAAGCGCGCCAAAATAATAACTATGCTCAACGATATTAACGATTGCTGCGTGATATTTTGAAACTAGAGATGTGCCGATAATACCACAAGAAAGAGTAAAAAAAAACATAATTTTTTGATGTAATAAAAAAATCGATTTTTGCAGATATGCCGTTGTTCATTTCAAGCAGCGATATGTTGTATATGTCTGTGTTTCAAAATCCGAAAACTTTTTCTATAGATTCTCTTAAAAAATAGAATAATTTTAATCGTTTCCTTGATTTAAACGAATTAAAATGTAAAAATTAAAAACATTTAATAAGTTCTATCAGGAAAGGACGAGGTGGTATTCTCATAAAACATAGCAAGGAAAGACTTCTATAGGTAGATTTTAAGACTATATTGTCGTGCTAAGCACAAACGTGGTATCTACAGTCGAGCTCAAACTTAGATATCACTCTTTAAAGTTTTGCGCCACCATGTATTTGATTCAGATGAAACTTTTTCAGAATTTTTTAAAAAATATTTCCCATTCTCAAATTTCAATATAATTTTGTATTTTGTTAAAATACGTCACAAAGAGCCACCTGGGGGCGATGACTCAATTTTGTCAAAGTGTGAAGATACGACTTATGTCCTTAGCACGGCAATATACGCTTCTTAACGTTATCTTCATTTATCTATTTTATGATAATCAAGAAACTGGAAAGGGTGCTCTGTTGTTACTCCTGTTAGGGTCTTATATGATATAAAATTATATTATATTGATTTCCTTCTTCATTTTAAAGTTTTTGTTTTTTGTTGATAAAAGAAAATGTTTTAAACTATGACACTTACTTTCGGTTAAATGTACTGTCAAAGAATTTATGAATATTCCTGGAAAATAATGGACTCTCCTTATTGAAAAAAAATATATTGATAAAAAATCAAATATTTATATCTATATGCAATTTGTCTACAATATATTAAAACAATTAAAATATAGAACAAAACAAAATGGATTTTATTGGTTTTTCTAGAAAACTAAGCTATAAAATTATTACTGATATTTTGCAAAGCAATGTTTAAATATAATTTATGCAATACCATGTGGTTATCTTATTATTCAATACAATGTGCAGTTTTACGTGGCTTTAATAAAATGAGCTTTCATTTCGCAAATGTATAAGAAGGAAAAACAAACATTGTGGCAGCAGTTCCAGAGATTAGGTTGGATCATAGCGGTTAATTAAGGCAAAACTTTGCAACTCAAGGAGATGTTATGCTCTTCTAATGAAACATAATGCAAAAAAAAAAGTCTGGCAAAATACAAACACATTTCCTACTAGTAGTACCCCCTTAAATAAACCTGGAATATTTCTAATGAATTATTTTTAATAAAAGCCGGTCAAGATTCTCAAATGTTATGTATTTCAAGAAAAATTAACTTATGTTTATAGAAATAGCCTGACACCTCCTTAATGAACAGCTGAGCGTCTAAAGCATATATGGTCGAAGCTAAGGTATAATTGCAAGCAAATACTGAGCAGTTGATTTTCCTGCAATTAATGAAGAGCTACAATATTCAAATAGCACTGTTTGACGTTTCCCAGTGTTCAGTAAGTGTGGAAGTGTCATAATTATGCTAAAAGCTAAACCTCTATACTACACTGCAGCCTTTCTTGGGAACAGCATCGTGACGTCAGCGTGACGTTTGCGTGACGTTAGCCTATGAAAAACGAGCTAGATAAAATGTCACAGCCTACTTGGCGAATTAGAGGAGATCGCTGACTGCTTGTGAGCTCTCATTGGCTTCGCCCGTAGTGACGTTCAGTGTCAAGTTAAGTTGCATTCTAGTATAACCGAGTTGGGTAGTATATTTTCGTAGCGGTTATTTTTTTTTACAGCATGAAGAAGTCTCTACATTTATGAAATATTTATAAAATCGTGATTTTTTCCTTCATATATTATTTTTTGCAGGAAAATTCTGTAAGACACTAAAATCGAGTAAGGTTGCAAATAAACAATAGAACTTTTCAGATTTTTCTAACATTGTATTATTTACAGGTTTTTAGTGTTAGTTGATATTCCAAAATTATGGACATATCAACGTTTTCTTTTTTATATAACCAATGCACTTTCATTCTTTAGAGCATTGCTTTTTCTGTAAATGCACACTATATATCTCTATTTCTTAATATCGTTATTATGCTTACATGCCGTGTAGAATGTATTCCAATAATATACTTTTGAATTTATAGTTAAACTATAATGATTTACTAATTAAAGTTATTTCAGCAGAACCATGATGAAAACTAATTCTAAAAAAAAAAAAAGAAAGAAAGAAAGTTGCAATATATCAATCAAATAAGAAAATAAAGAAACATCATTTTTTGGGGGGGGGGTTTCACTTTAGCTTTTACTAAACCTGATTTATTTTTAATGTTCGATATTTTTTCATATTGTAAGCACTAAACAAATGCTTAACTTAGCTTACAGCAAAACACACGCGTGTAAGCTCAATGTGTGTTGCGTACAATCTAATCTGCAGCGGCTTTAGTTAGGCTTAGCATGGCAAGATAAACAATGAGCCACCGCAGCGCAGTCGTCAACTGCGATCAATTAGCTGATTCATTTTGGTATGTCACTGCAAAACCGGAATTTCACAATCAACATAACTGTATTGTTAAAATACATGAGCTGAATTCGAAAAAAAGTGTCAAAAACTTTCAAGTTTATAAATGAAGTATAATAAAATTATTGATAACTATGTTAAAAAAACAATTTCTATTATGAAAATTATTTTTATTAAACTATTTTTACCCATTAGTTCTTGGTTCTTCTTTTATAGCCCCCGAAGTCTCCCTAATTTTCAAGCCATAAGTAACAGTATTTTTTTTTATCGTTTTTACTTCAACATCGACAAAGCATGATTTCATTTTTAATGTTGTAGGCACTAAACAAATCCGTAACTTATATTACAGCAAAATACATGCACGTAAGCTCAAATGTATGTTGCTGCATCCCACCTGAATCATACGCTTGCAATATAATCTGCAGCGGCTTTAGTTAAGATTAGAAATACATATTTTTTTCTTAATTATTTATTTATTTTATTCTTTTATTTTGAGGGTTTTGACCTCAACTTCGACAAATCATGCTTTTATTTTTAATGTTGTAAGCACTAATCAAATGCGTAAATTAGCTTAAAGCAAAACACATGCGCTTAAACTGAAATGTGTGTTGCTGTATCCCACCTGGATCATACGCTGGCAATCTAATCTGCAGTGGCTTTAGTTAGGCTTAGAAATATTTTTTTTTTTTGAAACTAATTATTTATTTATTTTATTCTTTTACTTTTAGGGTATGAACTTCAACTTCGACAAATCATGCTTTTATTTTTAATGTTGTAAGCACTAAACAAATGCGTAACTTAACTTACAGCAAAATACATGCGTGTAAGCACAAATCTGTGTTGCTTGTATCCTACCTTAATCATATGCTGATAATCTAATCTGCAGCGGCTTTAGTTAAGACTTAAAATAAAAATCTTTTTAAAATTAAATATTTATTTTTATATTCAATTTCGACAAATCATGATTTTATTCTTAATACTGTAAGCACTAAGCAAATCCGTAACTTAGTTTCCAGCAAAATACACGCACGTAAGCTCAAATGTGTGTTGCTGTATCCCACCTGGATCATACGCTGGCAATCTAATCTGCAGCAACTTTAGTTAAGATTAGAAATACATATTTTTTTCTTAACTATTTTTTTATATTATTCTTTTATTTTGAGGGTTTTGACTTCAACTTCGACAAATCATGCTTTTATTTTTAATGTTGTAAGCACTAATCAAATGCGTAAATTAGCTTAAAGTAAAACACATGCGCTTAAGCTGAAATGTGTGTTGCTGTATCCCACCTGGATCATACGCTGGCAATCTAATCTGCAGTGGCTTTAGTTAGGCTTAGAAATATTTTTTTTTTGAAACTAATTATTTATTTATTTTATTCTTTTACTTTTAGGGCATAAACTTCAACTTCGACAAATCATGATTTTATTTTTAATGTTGTAAGCACTAAACAAATGCGTAACTTAACTTACAGCAAAATACATGCGCGTAAGCACAAATGTGTGTTGCTTGTACCCTACCTGATTCATATGCTGATAATCGAATCTGCAGCGGCTTTAGTTAAGACTTAAAATAAAAATCTTTTTAAATTAATTATTTATTTTTATATTCAATTTCGACAAATCATGATTTTATTTTTAATACTGTAAGCACTAAGCAAATCCGTAACTTAGCTTACAGCAAAATACACGCACGTAAGCTCAAATGTGTGTTGCTTGTATCCCACCTGAATCATACGCCGGCAATCTAATCTGCAGCGGCTTTAGTTAGGCTTAGCATGGCAAGATAAACGATGAGCCACCGCAGCGCAGTCGTCAACTTCGATCAATCAGCTGATTCATTTCGGTATGTCACTGCAAAACCGGAAGCTGCTTGCAAAGCGCAAATGAATGGTGGTTCAAACCGATTTTTGACAGTTAGTGCTTTTAGAATGCATCTGAGGGATATTTCAAATGAAATTTTGAATGTGGTTTCGTTTTTCTTTTTTTCTGATGGTGTAGCCAGAGATGATTAGTTCTGTTAAGCTGATAGTTCAGCTTTCTCGTTTATTTTCGAATCATTATTGAGTTCTACGTGGTACGCTATGCAGCATTGAAAATCATGGAATTTGTATTTATCTCTGTCATAATTGTACAAACATTAGCCGCATTGTTAAAATACACAAGCTAAATGCAAAGGAAAATAAGTGTCAAAAACTTTCAGTTTATAATTGAAGTATAATAAGATTATTGATAATTATGATTAAAAACAATTCTAATATGAAAATTTTTGTGTGAAGAAGGGTGGTTCAAACCGATTTTTGACGGTTAGTGCTTTTAAAATGCGTCCGACGGGCTATTTCGAATTAAATTTTAAATGTGGCTCCTTTTTTTTCTTTTCTTTTCTTTTTGATGGTGTAGCCAGAGATGATTAGTTCTGAAAAGCTGATAGTTAAGCTTTCTCGTTTAATTCTAAAAAAATATTGGGTTCTACAGAAAATTTTATCCACGTGGTACGATAAACACACTATAAAAACTGAATGTTGTTTTTACAGTATAATAAAGCTAATTTTACAGTAATTGTACAGTAATAAATTTGTAAAACTGATAATTTTACAGTGATAAACTGTAAAACTGCTAGTTTATAGTAATAAACTGCAAAAATGTTGGTTTTGCAGTTAATTACTGTGCATTTTAAAGTTTGAAACTGGACTATCAGCTGCCAGTATTACACTGTTGTTGTTATAGTATAATACAGATAATTTAATGGTAATAAACTATAGCATTGTTAATTTACAGTAATAAACTGTAAAATTGCTAGTTTTACAGTTCATTACTGCGCTTTTACAGTTTTAAATTGAAACCTCTGTTTTTCGTGTAGTACTGTAAAAACAACTTATTTTTTGCAGTGCAGTATTGACAAGCATGGTATTTATATTTATCTCTGTCATGATTGTACAATAACTATAATCCGTATTATTAAAATTTTCGAGCTAAACACGAAGGAAATTAAGTGTAAAAAATTTTAAGTTCATAACTGAAGCAGAATAAAAGTATTAATAACTATGTTAAAAAACAATTCTAATATGGAAATTGTTTTTTTTCAACTACTAGCTAACCCGGCGAACTCTGTTCCGCCTTAAAGGCAATAAATAAGCAAATTTTTGAATTTATTAAGTTTTTTTTATTAGAAAATACAAAAAAAAATTAAGTACTTACATTAATCATTCATTATTGTTTCTGTATTTACAACCTATTTTACTGCGCTCCAGAAACTGTCAGAATATGTGCTTTATGTCGCCCGGCGACAGAGGCTCAAAAAAGGCTTAGTTAAAAAGATAATTTTTTCGGACTGCTTATCAACTGACTGCTCCATCCATAAATCCATCCAAACTTTTATACATATAATAGAAGTAAGAAGAACAGCCACTTAAATGCAGTCCAGGAGCTATCCCACCAAGCGCTTTCCACCTCTCATCCTCAGAAGCGTAAAAACTCTTAAGTGACAATCGTTTCTGACAGCTTATCATATATAAATTTCAAGGGAAGTAACGCATTTGTATATAATTTACTTCACAAAAAAGTCAAATAACACTCAACGCACCGCTAACTTACAACCTGTTTACTGCGCTTCGGAAGCTGCCAGAACGTGTGCTTTATGTCGCTCAGCCATGGAGGTGTCAAAAAAGGCTTAGTAAAAAGGCTTAGCCAAGAATACAGAAAAGCTGGTAGCTAAATAGATAATTTGCAATAAAAAATATATTGCGGTCCTAAATTGAGATAAAAACTATCCTATCATTTAAGTTGGACCAAACTGAAACTGCGTGCAGAATTTGGTTAAAATCGGTTCAGTAGCTGAGGAGTCCATTGGCCAGAAACACAGGGACACGTAATTTTTATATATTAAGATTTTTACCCATTTGTTCTTCGTTCATCTTTTATAGCCCACGACGTTTCGATCATTTTCAAGCAATAAGTAACTAAGCGGTAGATTCTGTAACTGTGCTGAAAAAAAAATGTTGGTCTTCCGAAACAAAACTGAACTGCATGTTCTTGTTTTTGATCAAAACATGTAACAAAAGCTCGTCGCTGCATTTTAAATATTATTATAGATATTAATAAAAACTTGTTTAATGTATTGAAATCGTATTGTGTATAATAAAAACCTTTTTTCGTCTTCTCAAACATAAAAATAATATTTTTTGTAGTGTTGCAAAAAACGGAAATTAGTCTATCTTTCCTTTTTAGCCTACTTTCCCGTTAAAAATAAAAGAGACGAAAAAAGCATTAAAATTGGCTTAATGCATCTAAAAAATGTCGCCAAGTCCAAAAAATATCGCCAAGTCCAAAAAAATATCGCCAAGTAAAAAAAAGTCAAAAAGAAACAAAAAAATTAAATAAATATCGAAACATTAAAAATTTGAAAGTAGGGTATTGAGATGGGGAATTTGTGTGTCTGTCGGTCGGTCGGTCTGTCGGTCTGTCTGTCCCCCCCCCCTAATAACTTTTGAATGAACATTCCGATTTGGACAAACTTTTTTTTTGTTGGAAAGATCTCGGCGAGTACAGCTCATTCCCATATTTGATTTTTCAATTTGAACAATTTTTGGTGCAACTTTAAACCGTTCAAACAACCTGGCCCGCGATATTAACTTTTTAGTTAACAGTCCAATTTGAACAAACTTTTTTTTGTTCGAAAGATCTTTTCAAGGGTACTTCATTCCCGTATCTACATTTTCGATTTGAACAATTTTTCGTTCAACATTGAACCGTTCAAACAAGCTCTCACCCCTAATAACTTTTGAGTGAACCGTCCGATTTAAACAAACTTTTTTTTTGTTCGAAAGATCTCGGCAAGGATACTTCATCCCCGTTTTTAAATTTTCGATTTGAACAATTTTTCGTTCAACATTGAACCGTTCAAACAAGCTCTCACCCCTAATAACTTTTGAGTGAACCGTCCGATTTAAACAAACTTTTTTTTGTTCGAAAGATCTCGGCAAGGATACTTCATCCTCGTTTTTAAATTTCCGATTTGAACAATTTTTCGTTCAACATTGAACCGTTCAAACAAGCTCTCACACCTAATAACTTTTGAATGAACAGTCCGATTTAAACAAACTTTTTTTTGTTCAAAAGGTCTCGGCAAGGATGCTTCATTACCGTATTTAAATTTTCAATTTGAACATTTTTTTTGTTCAACATTGAACCGTTCAAACAACCTTTCCCCACATAATAAATTTTAAGTGAAACGTCCGAATTGAATAAACTTTTTTTGGTTCGAAAGATCTCGGAGAGGCTCATTCCTATATTTCACTTTTCAATTTGAACCATTTTTCGTTCAATGATGAACCGTTCAAAAAAAATTTTAACATGAGCGCCTACGGAGAAACTTAAATTGAATGTTGATTCTGAACTTCAAGGCGGATTTCCTTCAAACTAACTTTGTAAGAAAATGGTTTTGATAAATAATGTATTGTAAAGTACTTTTCTGAATAATCTTCTGTGAGGACTCTGATTCCGACTCCGACTCCGCAAACATAGCGGAAATGCAGGCTCAGAAAAAATGACTGACTGACGATTTTTTGTTTATTTGTTTATTTGTTTGTTTAATTTATTATTATTATTTTTTTTATCAGACGATTGTTTTTTGTTAACAAAATTTTTTCATTCACGAGAGCATTTTATTCCTTATTTATATTTAACAACTGGCAACGGATTAAAAATGAAATTCAAGACATTTTATTAACGAACAAGTTTGTTTTCTTTCTTTGATAAAATGTGTTTTGAAGTTCTTTGTACTTTTATTTTATTTATTTATTTTTTTTTCTTTTGAAAACGATTGTGGAATTTTTCTACGGAAGAACTATAACAGTTACATTCTTTAAAAGGTGCGACAAAACTTTATTGACTCGTTTATTTACTTTTTACGTGTCTATTTTATCTGATGAGAGGGGTATATTTTGCTTTCAGAAATCAGCTTTAAGTGCTATAAAGATATGTTTGACATAATTTTTAGTTTCAGATAATCAAGAGAATATTGATCAGATGCTACAATGCCGATGTCGATGTACGGGAAAGTAGGCTCGTTTAGTTCTTGACAGAAATTCTTGTTAAACTGTTTACATGATTAGAAAAATTAAACATCACAGGAAAACTGGATTCTTCCTCCCCCCTCCCCCTCCCCACAGCGTGAACAATCATGATAAAATTATTTTCGGAAGGGAATAATTTTCCAATAGCATAGTTTTCAAATCACAAAGCTGAGAGCTATTTATGAATTTTTTTCATTAAATAGGATAAATTAAGTGGGTAAAATACTTCTTTAATACATGTATAATAAATGTATGTGTTAAAATTTTGTTTTACTATGAGAAATTACTTTTTAAGGATACTTATAATAATCTAAGCTGATGCCTGATATTTAAATGAAGTGTTTTCCTAAAAAATACACATTGAGTGTAAAATTTTATTTTATGCTTTTAATGCACTGCTTTAAACTTCGATAAGTCGTTTTGGAAGTTTTCGCATTTGCATTTTCTACGTTTAAAATGGGAAGAGATAAATGCGTCTAGAATACAAAATTTATTACATCTCTCGAGCAAGAAATATAAAGTATGAAATATCTCTCAAAGTTATACATTTTTAAGAAAGGAAGTTTCAAAAATTACAAAACATCTTTCAACTGTTCCGAGCTTTATTTTTTAATATACATTCTAAAAGGATTGCTTTCCGCTTTGCGTATATCTAAGTTTTAATATATTTCTCTGGCGCCTTTTGGAATTTATGAGAACAAAAAACTAAGTGCTCTGTAAATAAACGCTTCATAAGTAGTTTTAAATAAAAAGAATTTGCGAGGAGGTAAAAACAGTGCATTATTTTTCGGAGGGTTATTATTCTTCTGTTCAATAGAATAAAGAGATGCTTTCAGTACTAGTTGTTCTGAAATGGCAGAACTCCAACACATGTACTTCATCACACTATGTCGTGGGGTTACAAGTGAAACACACTTAGTCAAAATACATGATTTTGTGAAAACGCTGATCAAAAAATTTTTATTTTAACTTGTTTGGAATTAACATAATTAAATCAATTAAATTATAGTAATGGTATTTTTTGGGTATTACGAACCATTCTCGACTCTGGCATGCTTATTTTATATTATTATCCCCAGCATGATAATGGTAGGGCATTAATAATTATCATTAATTTATACGACTTAGTGTGTTTCACTAGTATAGCACTGCATAATAAAGATATGACTTAGTGGGTTTCACCAGTAGAAACAGCTCATTTTTGTGTGTAAAATAAACTAAAAATCTGACAATGAATAATTTTGGCTTAGTGTGTTTCACTTGTAACCCCACGATGCGTATTATTGATTTTCCTGGTTATCAATACGCGATAGAAAACAAAAACGTTATTTTTAAACAATTGTTTTTATATTTCATTGCATTGTAAAATGTAAAGTTTTATTTATCTCCCAACATGTGCAACTTCTTTACATGATAAATCTGTTTCGTATTTCTTGAGATTGTCAAACATACTCACATTATAAAGCAGTTATACTAGACAGCAAACTTAACTTGACACTGAACGTCACTACGGGCGAAACCAATAAGAGCTTACGAGCAGTTAGCGATCTCCTCTAATTCGCCAAGTTGGCTGTGACGTTTTATCTAGCTCGTTTTTCATAGGCTAACGTCACGCTGACGTCACGATGTTTTTGTCAAGAAACGTTGCAGTGTAGTATAGTAACCGCCCCTAAGCAAGGGCTAAGGCAGAAGCATGCAATACACCTCAGAGCACAATCCTCAGAGCAAAGAGAATTTTTGCCTCCAACTCGTTTAATTCCTATTCCATGCTGATGAGTGCATAATAAGCACGAAACCGCAGTCCATGGATGGAATTAACGAGCTGGTGGTGTATTACATACTCACCTCAATTTTAAGTTTATAATTAAAGTCCCAAACAACAGTGTAGCTATATATAAATATTTAAACAATGAATTTTGATATCTTGATTTCAAATTGTGTTTTCCGCAACGAAAAAATGTGATTGGGTGTGTATGTATGTGGTAGTTCAGGCGATTAGATAGTGCAGAACATTAGTGCTACAACTCGAAGTAGCAGAGAACAGTGGACGTTCCAGGAGGTGAAGGATTTAGGCACAACCCGGTTGCAGACTTCTAGCCTAATCTGAAAAAAGGACTGCACGCCGTGTGAGGTCCAAAATGAAAATAAATAGCCTTTCGTTGAAATAATCTTTAAATATTCAATATTTTCTGTGCCTTTTTGTCTCATACCGATGTCATTAACCGCTTAGTCGTCGTACCCGTTCCTTATACGGGCAGAATATTCAGTCAAATTTTGTCGTGCCCGTTAGGGTGGAGCGAAAAAAATGAATTTTTGATTTTCGTAAACGGGTACCTTTCATTTACTGTGAATGAGACTAAGTAACAATTCTGTAAAATATTTCACTTTTGCGACGTTATCTTTAGTCTGCGCATTTGGCCTAAAGTTTTGAAATTTTTGATTTTTTCTAGATTTTTCAAATTTTTTTAAAAAATATTGCAAATGAAAAAAAATAGTAACGGGTGGTTATTAAATGGAAGAAAAAGGTTTGAAATATACAAGGAATTTTTTAAAAACCATTTTAAATTATGATTTCAGTCTGCGCATTAGGCCCAAATTTCATCAAATTTTCCGAAATTTCCGATATTTTCAATATTGAGCAAAAATTTTATAATTTAATATTTCCTCTCAATATTTACTTAAAGTGCCTTTAAACATTTTCTTACTCATTTTGTTGTTTCTTTGAACTACTCAACTCTTTGCTTGCTCATTGAAATTGCCCAGGATTCACCACGAGGAAGTGGCCGCATTTTGGGTGCCACCCGCGCTTCCTTTGCTTCTAACCAATGAGTGAACACATTAATATTTCTTAGACAAGTCAGGAACAATAAAGTGTTTCTTTGAGTAGGAATTTGTTTGCATTGGTTTTGATGGATGCACTACAAAAACAGGAAACTACAAAGGTGTAATGCGGAAACTGGAAGAAAAACTTGACCTCCGTAATGGAATATATATGCCAATGAACTTAATTTCATTGTTAAGTTTATGAATGAACTTAATTTGCGGCATTCTTTTGCAAACGCTAGATGGACCTACCAGTGGACCAAAGTGATATTTTGGGCCTGTTGGATGAAGCTAAACAACATGTTATACTTTCAAATCAGTTCAATAAGAACATATAGAGTTTTTCATTGATCAGATCGATGGTGACAATAAAAATGTTTTTAGTACTGAGCGACAGTAACTTCATAAGATGAGCAAAGTAGTTTTGACTGGGAAAATATCCAAAAAATTATGAAACAGAAGTCCAAGAAAGCTTCCACAAACCAGATGGTTGACTACAGCAAATATAATCTTTAGAATATAATTTTTAAAAGAATTCGTAACTTTCGCGGAAAAGTGTCCTTGCTTTTTTATGATGAAGTGCAGACGTTACTAATTTAGCTATGAATTTGTGTGAGATTATAAAGAGTTACACTTATATCTCCAGGAAAAAGCAGAAAATTGGTTTCATATCTATATTCAAAACAATGCATACTTTGCACCCTAGAAATATGCTGTTATCGATATCAATATTATAAAAATGTTTCTATGTATGTTTGTTCCTTGTAGAAATGCACAGTTTTCGTCGGATTTTCATCAAACTTGCCACAGAAGTTCCTTGATGCGTTAGAATTTATATAGGCGATGTTTTAAAATTCTAAAAAAATCCAAAAAGCTCAAAATCCAAATGTTTTGTCTCAATATGGCCATTTTCTTTCAATTTTGAACAAATAGAGTTAATTGAGATAAGAGTTTAAGCATACAAATTGATGAAATTCAAGATAATTAATTAGGAAAATTTCCCAACAATGATTACGATTAACAATGAATTATCAATTTAGGGCTCACCTATTTCATTTTATCATGAAATAAGTTTTTGTATTCCCATGTGGATAGAATGCTTTCAAATATTTTTTAGAACTATGTTGTATTAATAAGCACCTGTTCAACGCCAGGAAATAATCCAGTTAGTTCATAAGAGAGAGCGTAGAAAGAAACTTGTTTTAAATCGTATTATCAACGCTCAATATAGAAAACAAACAAAATCAGATCCCAAAAATAGATAAAAATCTATTTTTATACATTACATACACAAATCAAAAATCAGAATACATCGATATGATTTCTTGTCATGATATGGAAATTACAAAGCCACCTTTTACACGTAATTTAACAACACATTATTTTCAAAGATTACTGGAAGCTGAGAATTTAAATATGATTTCTGAATGCGCTCTTTTTAAACTTCCATTCAAGACTCAATCAGTTGAAAGAGCTGTCAAAAAGGTCACAAGCTTTTCAAAATTGGTATTTAATCACAGGAAAAGAAAAGGTTAGTAAAAACGAGGATATCTGGCAGAAATATTTGATCAATTTACGACACAAAGGAACAATTTAACTGTTAAAGACGTATCTAAGAAATGTAAATGCGTGCTCGCATTGGTTGGAAGGAAGGGCTCACGTGTAGGACTCGAAGTGCGCTCACCTTCTCGTGGTGAGTCCTGGGTAGTTTCCACATGAGCTAGCGAAGAGTTGCACGGTTCAAAGTAATAAGAAAATGAATTAAATCAGGTTTGAAGACACTTCGAGTGAATATTGAGAGGAAATACTGAGTTAAAAAATGTTGAAAATATCGGAAATTTCAGCAAATTTGATGAAATTTGGGCCTAATGCGCAGACTGAAATCATAATTTAAAATGGTTTTAAAAAATTCCTTGTATATTTCAAACCTTTTTCTTCCATTTAATAACCACCCGTTACTTTTTTTTTCATTTGCAATATTTTTTAAAAAAATTTGAAAAATCTAGAAAAAATCAAAAATTTCAAAACTTTAGGCCAAGTGCGCAGACTAAAGATAACGTCGCAAAAGTGAAATATTTTACAGAATTATTACTTAGCCTCATTCACAGTAAATGAAAGGTACCCGTTTACGAAAATCAAAAATTCATTTTTTTCGCTCCACCCTAGTGCCCGTTTCTCATACGGGCTGCGTTTCTGATATTTTCAAAGCTTCAAAACTTTTACTTTTTTTCGTGCCCGTATTAGCTTTTATTTCTACAACTACTACACCTACTAAAGAAGGTGGAAGAGAAACAAATTTGGAGTTTCGAAAGGATTTGGTCGATGAAATATTAGAGAAATACCAAGCTTCCGTTCATGTTTCAAGAGGAGGTCGTCCATCGAATGAAGCGTCACTAAGCCGGTTGATTGAACGCCATTTTCTAGAAATAATATCCCCTACAGATAAGAAAGCAAATCCTGCGAGAGAATGTAAATTGTGTTGCAGTAAGACATATGCAAATGGGAAAAGAGTTCGAAAGGAGACAAGATTCTACTGCAAAGACTGCAATGTAGGACTATGCGTACCATGTTTCAAAATTTACCACACGCAGAAATATTATTAACATTTCAACTAATATACCACTATTATAGATCTCTAATTGTGAAATATTGTTTGTCACCAACGATGCGCATTACTTGCAGAAAATAAAAATTTTCTCCGCTCAAAATTTACTTTTTCTTTCTCTATGCCTGCATTGAAGCTTTTCAGCCTGTCTTGGGTGCGCGAGGAAAGCAAACTTTAAGGTAAAATTGGGTAAGTTGATTAAAATTTCCCTACCTTTAAAAAACCACTAAATTCAAAGAAAAATGCAGTGTTTTTTTATTTTAATACGTTTAAAATATTATGAGCATAAAAAAACAAAAATTAAAAAACCTGATGAATTTTGATCGGTTTTTGAAAAAAAAAAGTGCGACAAGTAAGCGGTTAAATTAGAAATAAGATGAAGGAAAATGAAGATGAATTACATTACTTATTTTATTACACAAAATGTTCATTGATTCAATCATTTTTAGACACATTAATTGAACAAGAATATGAGCCAATGTCAATGCTGACTGTATGTTTAACCTCTTTCATAATTATTGGTTTAGTGCCTTGACATGTTGAGAAGATTTTTTTTTTATGTTTTTTAATACCTTAAACCAAACTTTTGCGAATAAAAGTACGCTTTTGCAGCATAATGAAAACATGTTATCTATGCATATATGAGAGTGATTGCATTGTAAGTGAAGTATTGTAAATGTCAATATTCGTTTCAGAAAAAAAAACCGAACTTATTAGAAATAAAGATTTTATTAAAGATAAACACTGCTAAATATTGTTTTCTTGACAAACCACGTGGCACGTCACTTTAAAATGTCACGTTACCTTCACATTGACCGGAACTTTCAGCTTATAGTTTTAATGTCATTGGTCACCGTATTCCACCTCCGCGTTTTATTGTCCCTGTAGCTCCGGTTACCACAACGACTTTTAGACAGCACAAAAAAGTTTCTAGACTGAAGCCATGAATACTACACTTAAGTAACGACACACTTTGAACCAGGCACTGCGTGCTGCTTTCAATTTTGATTGGAGCTTAACAGTCAGGGGGGAGGGTTCATGGCATTGTGTCATCGCTTGTGTAGTTTTATTGTGTTGGAACACTAGATACATAATAATTTCACTTAGTTCAAATTGCTAAATAAACGTTTTGTAAAATGCAAAGATGCCTTGTTGTAGTGCATTTAGATGTTGGATCTTTAAACACTACAGAATTAAGTCGCAAATTGTATCATTTTCTGTTTGTTAAGAAATTGAGAAAAAAAAAACATTTTATAAAATTTCCTATATACTGTGACTTACTGAACAAAATTAAAAATATATTTGTATTTTATCGAGTATATCTTATAATTACGAATCGAAATTTAGAGAGTAGAAGTGTTAAAAAAAATGTTACAGCAAGAATACTGGAATGATAACTGCCACCTAAGACATTAAGTAAATATTTTATCATGAAGAAGTTATCTGTAAGAGTATTAAGTACTTCAAAGTATTTTAAATGCATTATCCTACTCAATGCCTACATCCTTTACTCCTGGTACAAAGGGTAAGTAGATGTTATAAAAAATTATAACACCCAATAGCTATCATTGTTTAACGTCAAAAGAGGTTTTTGTGTAATTATAGAACTCCGACTTTAAAGTTAAATTTAAATATTCACTCACTAGAAATCAGTAACAGTTTAATCACAAAGACTAGACTAGATAAATGTATGATGTAAATAGAAACCTAGAAATAAGCTTTCTCAAAAATATTTTCATTGAAAGTGTGTTACTTATTGCCAACCAACCGTCGCTTTCATCGGAGGGCTTAGATTACTTATTACAAATTCCAAGATTTTCGATTGAAGGCTAGTAGTAGTTAAAACTAGAAAGAGCGTAATTAATGCCACTCTCTCAAAGCAAAGCATTGTTAAAATTGTAGTGCGTTGGTAACAGCTAAAAGTTGGAAATTTTACAGTTTATTGTCGTAAAATTTAGCTGTGATGTACTGTAAAAACAACAGTATAATACTGGCAGCAGAGGTTCCAGTTTAAAACTGTAAAATGCACGGTAATAAACTGTAAAATTAGTAATTTTGCAGTTTATTACAGTAGAACTAGCTATTTTACAGTTTAGTACTGTAAAAGCAGAAAATTTACTGTTTATTACTGTAAAAGTAGCAATTTTTACAGTTTATTACTATAAAATTAGCTGTATTATACTGTAAAAACAACATTCATTTTTTATGATGAAACAGTTATGATTAAATTTATCGAAGAGACATATATCAAAGCAGTGCTAAAAGTATGCAATTTAGAGTTTTCAATTTTTTTTGAACTTCCTATAATACGCTCGTTGATATGTAAGTATTCATCTTGAATCTTGGACACAAGTGGAATTACATGGGAATTAGAAAAGAGTTGTTAGATATTTTTGAAAATTTTAGGCTATACATGAGAGGTTTTTTTTTTTAAAAGTAAAACAGCAGTATGACATCCCAAGTAACACACTTCGTTTTTTAAAGGTTGTAAAATGGTTATTAACTTTGTGACAACCGCTTAAAAACGTTTATAAAACGTTTAAAGGTTTTTTGTGCTACCTGGGATAACACATATTTTGCTAATCTTCAAAAACAATTCATTTCAATTCGTCCCTTGTTGGTTAGCTATATGCCATTTACTTCACCAATAACTGCTTTTTCTTAATTGTATTTCCTTTTCTACCTCTCTTTTATGACTGATCTATTTTTTGCTCTGTTATGAATATTTCGTTTTTCCAATTTTCTACTTGAAAATTGTTCATTAAATATAACTCCGTTCTTCTTTTTTTTTTATGTATAAATTTCATGTTTTTATAAGTGCGCGTATTTTCCTTGTTTTCAGTTACTGAAACAAATATTTCTTTTTAAAAAATCAAGAAAAAAAGCCGAAAAAAAATCTAGAGGGTACAAATCCACATAATTCAAGAAAACAACAACACTCTTATCTGACATTGATCATAGGAATGCGCTTGAATGAACTTTAGAGAAACGATTGCAAAAAATAATAATAATAATAATAATAATAAATAAATAAATAACAAATTGCAAAATTAAATTTTAATCACTTGAAAATTCCACGATGGCTCACCCGGTATTAAGGAGTTTTTCAAGCAACATCATGATCTCAGCACTTAATTCATTTAGTACCGTTTTTTTAACTTAATACATAATACTTTAGTAGTTATAATATATATATATATATATATATATATATATATATATATATATATATATATATATATATATATATATATATATATATATATATATATATATATATATATATTTCATTATGCTCATATGCCAGGAGCTGCAAAGCACTCGCAGAAGTGTCACGGGATACTGTTTTAAAAAAACAAAAGTACACGTATTATATATGTATCGTAAAATAACTCCCTATTTTACTTTTACTTTGTGTACACAATGGAATTTGCACACACCAAAAAAATGTGTGGCCTAACTCTCCTATTTTTCCTAGACTTTTTTTAAAACACCATATTTTAGTTTTTACTCTTTTCTATTATCATTTTATTAAAAAAAACTGGTCGATAAAATATACTATCACAAAAAAGGGGGAGGAAGATTAAATTCACTTAATTTCATTATCCTGCAAGAACTGTGACAACGAATTTCTAGCATTTTTTACCAATTATTAAGACATATGAAACACTTTACTATTTGGCTTTTTAATGCTTTGAATCAAACTTTTTTTTACTTGTTTGTGACATTTGATAGGCTGTTTTATCACGTTTTTAAAAATAAGCTGTCACAAAATTATTCATGTCAGCTATTTTTAATTAAACAAGTGTGAAAATTCCTAAAAACGACATCAGCTGCCAATGCTGTCAAGTATTTTCCTTTACTTTTTAAACAGCGTCAAAAGAAGACGAAGATAAAAAAAATAAATAAAAAATAAGGCGAACAAATAGATTTTACGTGGCCTGCTTTTCTTTGACATTCCTTTTCACAATATGCAGAATTGAAAATCCTTAAAAGGCTGGGTTTCTCAGAATGCATTTCGCATTTTGCATTGAGAAGTCAAAAGCACAGACGTTTTCAGTGCAGAATAATCGAATAGTGCTCCACCGTATGAGTTTCTTTAGCGATACTTTTCAGTGGTGCAAAACTTGGGCTTTAATGCTATTCTGAAGCGTACAACAGCTGGTTCGGCTTAAGATAGAAAAGGCAGAACACAAAAAAATAAGTTTCGGAACATGTAAGTGTAACAACAGCTGGACTGCTGAAGACGTCTTAAGAGGTGGAAAAAGTTCACACATTTTCTGGCTATTTTTAAGCTTATTACCAAACAGAAAGAAACGAACTATAAGATTTTATTGGTATCTTGTAGAAGATTTTATACCCTAGTGAAAATATCAAGAAAGTCTAATCATCTAATAACTATACTCATGTTTTGTTGCAAAATTTATAAATTATGTTTTTGTGCATAAATAAACACAAACGTTATATTACAGTAGATATATCTATATATATAAAGATGACGGTGTTTGTATGTTTGTTCGTTCGTTTGTAACCGCTGGCCAGAAGCCCCCACAGCACCTACAGACCTGAAACTTGGCTCTAAAATTCGAACGTATCCCAGTAAAATGCACCTCGAAAGCCAAATTTTTAATTTAGAATTAGTTATTTTTACATTAATTAATTAGTATCATTTTTGGTGTATCCGCCATAATTGAGGGGGAAAACCTTCCTCCGCCCCAAAACATTATATATCGCTGGAAAGGGTTTTTTTTTCTGAAAACGAAAAGTTTTAGCACGTTTCTGTCCGTTAATTAGAATAGGAGATATTAATTAATCAAACTTGGTCAATTTTCAAAGCTTAACTATGTACGCAATACTGAAACACTACGTCCATTTTCCAGATCAGCTGCTCTTTTGTCCCTGAAGTTACTTTGTGGTTTAAATTAGCGTATAGATTCAAGCCTTGGAAATTTATTCAATTCGATTAATTAATATCTCCTGTTACTTACTTAACTTTCTGTCTTTTATATTTATTTGGCGAATTGGTTTAAACTTTAACATGACTTTAAGTCGAATTTAAAAGATGGAGCGCATTTCAACTAAAGAATATAATAATTTTACTTCAGAGGGGGGGGGGGTTGAAGTGAATTTAAATTTATTCAGTTGACTTCCTCAAAATTCGGTGTTACCGAAAATATCAGAATGGAACTATTATTTTTAAAAATTAAGTGATGGCTATTCAGTTACTCTTCGTATTTGGCGCGGTAAAGTTTGGCAACAATAGGGATAATTACCAAACCCAGCCACTGAAATCTTGCTTTTTTGAGGGTCACTGTTAGATTGTAATCACTTCAAAGAGATGGTGCGAAAGGCATTAGATTTCTTTCTTTTTAATGTTCACATTAAAATCATAGAAGAATGGTTGTGGCTGAGCTACCTGATACAATCGGTTCCCTATGTTATCAAATTTAGATTTGGCGACCAATTTTACATTGAAATTACGGTTAAATCGGTGAATTATATTAAATTTCAAGGGCAATATTGCTGTGTCCATTGAGGGTTTTCGAAAATCTTGGCACTACAGTGTGCCAAAAGTTCCATTGAAACGTAAAAAATTCGTAAAAATAAATAAGTTCGTCACACACACACGAAAAGAAGAAAAGTCTTAAGAGTTAAACTTTATTTAGTTAACTACCTTTTCATTTATTGCACGGGCATCGCCGTGCGGGTACTGCTAGTATGTTTGTGTTAGTGACCTGTATTCTAAACGTAAATCAACAATAAAAATATGTTTAAAGAAAACTCTGATTTAACCCTATTTTCATTTAAATACCCGCATGTAATGGTACTGAAATAAATGTAAATCTCAGATGCAGCAAACACTTTGACCACATAGCTTATTTCTTTTTAACCTTTCTATGTTTAGCTCTTGGTTAAAATAACCGAAAAAGAAAAACAAGAAAAGAAAATGTATTCCTAAAAAAATAGGAAACACTAGATTAGTGCATTTTTGCATCATTTTTGAGAAGGATGACGCTTATTATTAGCAAAGTTGTATACAAATATGATTTCTGTATTGAAACTAATTTTCAATGGTAAGTTGTGTAAATCTAAGAACTTAACTATGCATGTAAATTGTTTAAAACTAAGAACTTAACAATGCATGTAAATTGTTCAAAACTAAGCACTTAACAATGCATGTAAACTGTTAGAAGCTAAGAACTTAACAATGCATGTCAGTTCAAATTATTCCAAAGATCATACGGCTGAGGAAAAATATGATTTTTATTGCTTTTAAAGGTCTAAAAATTGATAGTTTTTACTTAATTTACTTAGTTACAAATGTACTGAGTATTTCAAGTTTTATGTTTTGGTGATCTCCGCTCATCCACCTCTCTGATAACGTTTATATAATTACAATTTATCAGACGTTGATACAGCAACTAGAAGAACTTCAGGATAAATCCATGAGTGGGGTTGTTAAAAATACTTTGGAATGATAAATTACAGTCCAAATTACTGATATGAAGCGAGAAAAAGCTCGAAATAAGCCGAGCTGAGCAAAAGGTTTTGATAAATTTCAAGAAAACCGACGATTTGCGGAGGAGTGGAAGGCCTAGATGATTGTAAAATGATTGATGTTCCAAGAAACGAGAGCCGAACCTGTTTCTCAGTTTTCCTCTTTTAGCCTACCTGTGTGCAAGCGTAGCATCTGAAAAGATGGAAAATGTCTTTCTTAAAAGATATCAAAGTGCCAAATATGTTTTAGGCAAGAAAAATGAACTGGGAGATGTTCCTGTTCTAAAGTATGGTGTGGTATATAAGATGAAGTTGGCGTTTGAGACGCCTGGGAATAGCTCGTTGTAATGTGGTTGTAGATCAAAGGAACTTTATTTGCGCAGTATGCATTTCTAACATCTTACATGCATAGACCCAGTGTTTCTTGAACCACGTTTTTTGAAAAAAAAGGGATAGAAACATAAAAAAGATTTTATTTTTCACTTAAGTTATTTTGAGCTTTTATATTTATATATTTCTAGAATTTATTTAGGTTTTATAACCTAAAATGTGTATAATGGGAGAAAGCAAATTATTTCATATAAAGCTTTTCGATGAAACTTTTTAGATGAAAAATATGCTTTATGAATATAAATGCACAATTAGTACTTTTAGAGCTTTAGAAACTAAGCACGATCAAGTATACCTAGAAAGAAAACATCCACACTCAAACCATCCGCGGCGGGATTGATTTTGAAATTCTTTTAGAGTTGCAGCATGGCAAAACATTAGGTAAAGAGTTTTAATGTTTTCGAACAAGAAGTTTAACTCGTGGTTTTGTTGGTTTTTATTGATTTTAGATATTACTGAAATAATACTTCGAGGTAACTTGAAGAAACCACTATGGTAATAGGTGACTGTAATACATCGAAATTAAGTACTGAAACCAACTTAGTGTAAAAAATGAAGAAAATAATTACCTTTGTGCGACTGATGCGAAGTTTAAATCCAACGTTAAATATGCACAAATATGTTTTAATGTAATTTACTATAGCTTAGAGTTTTAATGTAAATGCATTATCTTGTGATTATGGTTACATACTTGCACTTTTCTTTTTATTAAAAATATTTTTTTAAATAGAGCGGATTTTTTGTGCTAAGATAAATGCTATTATACTGCATCGTTTTTAATGCGAAGTCAAGTAGGGCTAAGACATGAGTTTGGGGCAAAAATTTGCTTTTGAACTTCGAACGGCAGGGCAATTGCTTAAGCTAGGTTACTTTTCTGATATTTTAGTATTTATCCTAAACTGTTCTTTTTAATGTCATTTTTTCCGATACTGTAAAAAGAAAATCAGAAAAAGTTCAGAACTATTAGAGAAAGTTGCAAATCTCATTTCTGAAAAAAAAATTTACTGAAAATAGGTAAATGTTTTAATCTATGTGTCTAAATCTGGAGCTACAAACATTTCTTATAAGTACAACATAACGAATAAATTTTATAATACTAAAGTCAAACGTTTATGTATAACACTTTGGAGAAATACAATTTTCAAAAAGCACATGTTTTTATTCTTACATTGAGTAAATCTATGATTTGAGATAGGGATGCACCGAAAAGCAAATTGGCCAATTACCGATTACTCGGCGTTTGATAAATCGGCCGATTAATCGGCTGAGGCGATTAATGATAGGGATGATTGTTTTTGTACTACTAATTTTACCATCACTGTTTTTTCTCTCTTATACAATTCCAATTTTTGAAATAGTAAGTAATTTATTTCCAAAAGATTTTTTTTTCCATTTTCCTAGTTTTACCAAAATAATTTCAATATTTTATCAAATTTCTTAGAACCCATTTTCATATTATTGTCAATAATATTATTAATACATTGTTAAATATGTTAATTAAACATAAAAATCCAAAAAAAAAAGGGGGGGGGGAGCGGGAGTGAGCACTCAAATTTAGGAGCACTTTTAATTCATATTTTGTAATAACTAGTAACAATTTACTTCAATGCTTTTATTCTTTAAAAATTAGAGGGATATGAAAGCATTGTACTAAAGAGAAAACTATCGCCACAAGAAAAATTTTACAACATTGTCTATGCATATTTATTCAAAGTAGGTGAATTAATTAAAAGAAAACTTTAAATCAACTGTGAGGATTATTGTAAAAAAAAATATTCATTATAGTTTCTTAGTGAAGGTGTACTTTAAAGAATAATATTTGAAAAAATATTTTTTCTGCAGATTAATCGGTCCGATTTTCCCGATTATTAATAATCGGCAAACTGACCGATTATGGCCGATTAATCGTGCATCCCTAATGTTAGCAATAGATTTCCCTAAATAACCAGAACCGAAAGGGAAGAAAAAAACTTCTGATCCTACTTTAAGTTTAAAGATTTTCACCGAACAGCTGGGCAATTTCTTGCCATTCAAAGATCAATTTTAGAACGGTATCCTCATGAGTAAAAAATCCACACAAGGCTTCGTTCCATCAAATCTAAAAAGGCTAGAATATTATCTCTTAGAATGTCAGTTTATTGCAAACAGTTCTTATTTGCTATAGGATTTTCTTGGTGTGTAAAGTTGATCTAAAAACAACTAAATAACTATAGTTTAATCACAATATAGAGAAAAAATAAAAGTGATAATAAAATTTAAAAACAAATAAGTTACTGCAAAAATAAAAAGAAACAGGAAATTGATGCGAATTTTCGTTTGCTCTATTGAACTGCAAGTTTCATTAAATGCGAAAGCAATAAACACAGTTTACTAAAAGTAAAACACAAAAATAATTATAATTCGGAAAATTTACTATGTTAAAGTTGTGGTCTAAAGTAAATATTGTTTATTTTCTTCTTTCTCTTTTTTTCGATTTTCTTTTTAACTAAAGTGTGTATTTCTCTATGGCGTTTTCCTTCTTTTCTTTCCTGGGCCATGTTTTTGCTTGTAACAATGAAATGAATTTTGCTAATTATATTATATACTGCTAAGAGGAAAAATGAAATTAATTAATTCGTTATTAAATTGAAAAGAAATGTCAACAAGTAAATAAATGAAAGAATTATTAAAACCCAAAACGTTTAAGCACAAATGTTTAAGCACAAGTGTTTTAAAGTTTGTGTTTTTTTTTTTCGAAAATAATCTTAATAATGTTGAGCAAATGACAGTGTTATTTTAGGTTCTCAAAATTCATTTTTTTTGGTTGTAATGTACAAGTTGGGGCTTAGAAAAAAGCCTCAATTTGCTATCATTTTTTCGGCAAAAAAAAGTTGATAATTGTATTTTATCAAAATTTACGTAATCTTTCAAAGCTAATTTAATATAAGAATAAATATATAATTGTGTGTAAACATGCAGCAGAGCAATAACTCAAGTATAGTTTGTAGCTATAGAAAAAAATGTAAATATTTTCATTAATTTATCCCTACATAATTACCCCTTTCGACTCTTTTGGACATTGGAGAGACCTCCTCACCAACCAATACAGCTAATCAAGTACGAGTCACAGAGTAGGATGATTACTTCCAATTACTTAAAGTTCAATCACTTGCGCTAAAAGGATGATATCCTACCTACTCTATACCCCTACAAGTACGGACAGACAGTCCACATGTGGAGTCCGTACATCCCGATTTAGGTGTTTCGTTTTCTGTACCAATAAAGGATTTTTTCCTTTCTTTCGGAGATAGACTTTCATACTGAGCGAAAGAAAGTGCCTCTGTTATCTGTGTGGAAATAAGGACATAATCCCTTCCTTAATTGAACCGCTCTTCGTTTTCTTCCAGGGAACAATTTGTTCCAAAGAAAGCTTTTTGAAGAAAGTGGGAAAGAAATCTAGCGAATTTCTTTTGCAGAGTTCTTGTTGCGGATTTTTCTTTTGAATTTATACTTTGAACGGTAAGATTTGTTTGTGAAAAAGTAAGATAAAAAAAAAGTTTTATTCAAAAGCTGTTTTCTGGCTTGAAAATGAGAAAGCTTAAGGAATGTTTAATGTTAATCGAAATCGCGAAGTGATCAGAAAGTATTTTATTCACTTAGTTTCAGCGGTATCGATTCGCAGTGGAAACCGGCAATATTTTTTTGCAATAGAATAATGCATTGAGGTGAAAAACAAAGCAGTGTATATGTAAATGTGTGTCTTTGTGTATGTGCGAGTGTAGACATTCGTTATAGGAGCGTTGAGGTAGTTACGCGTTTCACAAAAACTTCTTCGTAGTATCAAAAAAAAAAAAAAAAAAAAAAAAAAAGGACTAGAAATAGAGATTCAGTAGAATATTGTAATACATTACGTATACACAGTTGACTTTTTCAAACCGTGGTAGTTATAATAATAACTAGATTTATTAATTCTTTAAGGCTGCTTGTATGAAAGTCTTTGTGCTGTAATAGTTAAATTCATACAAGTTATTTTCCAAAATTTCAATTGTACGCTATGGAAGGAAAACATAATAGGGTAAGCGCTCCAGTAGTCGGCCAGTCTCCAGTAATCGGCCACAATGACATAAAACTGCTCATAAATAGTATATTTTTAATTCAAAATCAGATATGAAGCATTCTCACATTACTTTACCTATCCCCAAGTATCAACCAATGAGCCTTTTTTCGATCAATTAGCCCCCCATTTGAGACCTAAAATTGCATCCCCCCCCCAAACCTTTTCGATAATGACCTGTCACAAAACCAGGAACTAGATCCGCAGTTGCTAAGGGAGTGGATGTGGACCACCTGTCTTCCCTCCGAAATAAATTGAAAACTACATTATCTCAATAAAACTTTAACATTTCGAAATATCAATTAGTAAATTTGCCTTAATAATTGGCTGGACCCTTCCCTAAATAAATCCCTCTGTGCAGGGGCGATGTACGTTTTAAAACTTGTTTGTGTTCCAGTGTTTCTGAGAGTAATTTCCTTATTCCATTCCCATAAAAGGTCAATAGATAGAAAAACCGAGTCCATTATGATATAATTCATAATGAAACAAGGCAGTCGTCTATCGTGAGGTCAAATAGACTTGACAAGGGTGGGAAGGGGTATGAGGTTTTGGTGACCCTCTATTTTTTTAACACATAGTTGTATGGATTATGTTTTAAGAACGAAAAAAGAGACATAGAAATAAGATGAATCAAGTCCTAAGTGTAAAAGGATTTTTCCCTCACAAAGCCATATCTTGACGACGTTGTGTAAACGGATGGATTTAACGAATAATTTCTCAGAAATTTTAAAAATTGATATCCTAAAAACGCATTTGTAGACTATTTTTTTTATAACAATATAAAATTGATGCAGCTCAGCA
Organism: Uloborus plumipes; assembly: GCA_038373865.1. NCBI lineage: Eukaryota > Metazoa > Arthropoda > Arachnida > Araneae > Uloboridae > Uloborus > Uloborus plumipes. The sequence goes on from JAXGGA010008398.1 coordinate 50,025, forward strand.
CTCTCCCTGGAAGTCAATCCCCTCCCCTCGAAAAAAAAAAGAAAAAACAAATTGTAGACGATTTTAGATGATTTCAAGGGAAAAAGAAGGGGCTCGAATCACCCCCCCCCCGGTAGTTTTCCAAAATTGATGTTCTAGAATGCAATTGAAGGCCACCTTTGATGCCCCCCTCCTCCCTTCCCCATGATGTATGTTTTAAAATTTTCGTTAATACTTTTATATTTATTTGTTAAATATTTACTTGCTTTTTTTATTATTTTTACTGGAATTAATTTATTTTTTGTATGTTAGTGCAAACTGAGTTTCCCTCCGGGGGGGGGGCAGTTGACTTTCTGCGGCGTCAATAGATATACATTTCGCGTTAAATTTTGTTTAAATTTCTTCACTCATATCCCATAAGATTGGCGACAGCGAAGTGGCCGACTACTGGCTTCATCATGGCCGAGCACTGGATTTCCGTGGCCGACTACTGGAGCATTTACTAGCATTGACAACAGCTTGGATTTTGATATATATATGCTTTTAATTTATGAAACAAATTATTGAATCACTATCAGAAGAGTACGTTCTAAAGTTTTACCTTGTTCTTTTTGCTGTATTGACAGTTGGAAACTCTAGGTTAATCAAAGTTAACAAAAGATCTCTTAAATGGCCGACTACTGGAGCACTTACCCTATATTTTTACCTGAGAGTTTTAAGAAAACTTATTTGCTATTTATATCGTTTGCACGTTATTTAAAAGTGGTTATGAAACAAGCATAGAAATTAAATTAAAATTAAAGATTTGCTTTTGAAACATTTTTAAACTAAAAATAACAACCGATTCAACTAAAAGTAATGGTTTTAGTTTTGAAGCAGTCATCATCGCTGTAGAAAATATGTTCAATTTTGCAAAATACTTAGTATTTATGTTATTTTTAACTCTTCAGGTCCTTATTCTTTGTTTAATGCACATTTTTGAACTCGTTTACATTCAATGTTTCAAGGCTGAATGCTAAGTATGGTTGTGTGTTGTCTTATTTTTATGAGGTACTTTAAATTCAAAGTATTATGCACACACTAACTTTTCTTCCTTATTCTTCTTCTTTTAAAAATCTCAGATTCCCCAATTTTTTTCATATTTTCATTGATTGCGGGTTATAATGTATTAGCAAACTAAGGCATGTTTTCTATCATCAATAGTCTCATAACTCTCTAAAAGCTTACTTGCAAAAATATTGAGCTGTTTGGCTAGACATAATAAAAAAGAGTAGCTCATTAACTAGCATTAATTTTTGTAATAGACAGCGCCCTTAATTTTCCAAATGATCCTCTTAGCTTTATATACTCGTTCTCAGACCTTATTTACTAATGTGTAATTTGGACTTTCTCGACTTCCTCTAAGAGGATAACATCATCATTGTTGTTTTTACGTTTTACGTGCTTTTATAAAAGAATGTTGATTGAATGTGCTCATATTAATAATGATGAGCTATTTGTGGACATCATACACCTAAAAGAAGATATCAACCCAGTTGTTTTAGGAACTCATCACGAAAATGAGGAGAACAGAACGTACCACTTACTTTTTCCCCCTTGGTCTCTCAAAACTCAACTGACCTACATATTGCCTAATGGAGGCATCGTTAAAGACGTTTCTTCCATAAATGAAGAAAATACTTTCTTACTGTTATAATGTATGTGTTATGAATTTCCTCCTAAAGGTGTAGACTATCTATTTTTTGTGTGTATGTGTTTTGCTTTCAGGGATGAAATGCTAGAGTTTTTTTTTCTTTTAATATCCTTAAAAAATAGTAATTAATGCATAATTGAGTCATTTAGTTCCCTTTATTAGAATGCTTGAGGCATTGGAAGGAAAAAGTGTGCATCAATCAGCTGGGAAGAGCTTCAAATGATAATCACAATTCCTACAATACAAATTCAAAGCTTCCAAAACCACCGCACAATCGCTTTAAGATACTGCATCGTATTTTTCTACTTTCTTAGAACAGAGCCAGTTAAAAATTAATCAAGTTAACAGTGTGGAGAACTTACAAAAAATAATGCCCTTTGTGAAAAATATTCCAGATGAAGTATTACAGGAGATCAGCAGTCTTCCAGGAAGACATCAATGGTCACTGGGATTGGTAACAGCGGTGTGTTATTGTGGAGTGAATCTATTTTGAAGATTATTGCTTGTTCGTAAAGTATCTTCATACAAGTGATTTTTTTTTTGTATTAAATTCGTACAAATCTGAACATATCCTGTATCGTTGACGGAAGAGTTTCGACAGAATTATATAAGTAATTTTAGAAAGCACAAAATTTTATAGTGTGTCTTCCGATTTCATTTTCTATCAATCTTGATAAAGCTTCTTAATAAATATAGTAGATGATTGGGATTTAGTTCTTTATTCTGTTTCACTTTCAAAACTTTTATTTTACATAAGCAATACAAAACTGATATTACAAAAGATTGGAAATACGTACACACACGATTGAATCTACTCTGGGGAATCCATAAAACTGTGCCCTGAAATATGCGCCTTTGTGTACAAAAGGAGCGTGATATAGAGAAAAGTATTTTAATAACTTTTGGACGCATTCTATAAAAAGCATAAAATAAAAACTTCTGAATGAAGCAACAACATAAACACGATCGATATGTTGAAAAATCGATACTGAATACAGTGTTTTGAAGTGAAAAACTAACTTCAGTTATCAGAAATGGAAAAACTATAGAATTACTTTTCTTGAGATTTCACAACTACTTAAGCATGATAATACATAGCATATCGCTGCCCCAGACTGAAGAATTTTTTTTTTTATTTCTTACTCATTTATGTGTTTATTCTTCTGTTTTTTTTTTCTTTTTGTTACAATTTTTATTATCAATTATTTAGTTTTACGTTAGTGGTGAGTGCATCGTTTGTCCCGTTAGATACCATAAAAGAGAAAAATACCAAATTCAAAATTTAAATGAATGTTGGAAATTGACCTTAAGTTAAAATCCAAAATTTCTGACAGGAAATAGGAGACATGAAGTACTAAATAAAAATCAATTAATTTAACAAATAGAGCACGAGATCAACTACAAGTACGTTAAATTAAAACCTATGATATACATGGTTCTGTTATGTATACAGTTTTTGAGTTTGTTTTCTTTCAATTAAATCATAACGGTTTTTCAAGCAATCAGCACTTAGACGTTTATTTTTTGACTTAAAGTAATCCATTGTTATCGTCCTGATGGTTTCATCTGTATCAATGTATGTAAAACAACGTGATTAGTTTAATGCTGCAGAATTGTCCTCTGAACATTTTGTACACATTGCACAACTACTTGGTAAAATTACTCCATTGTTACTATTAAAATTCATTCATATTTTTATTAATTAATGTTACACGTACATTTAGTTAAAAATGCTTTTGGAATTGAAAACAAACCTAACTCGCTTTTTGAGATGCCTCATTCAAAAAAAAGAGGGCAGAGTATGTCACATAAACGAAGGCTATTCCTTCGTCAGTAAACAACATTAAAACAATTTGGAGTTCCTAGAATAGAGAAGAAAAATACAGCTCATTGAATTATAGCAATGACTGAAACATTATTCAATGAAACTCCCAAGAGTGAAGTTAAATCTCTGCTTTGGCTCTGGAACGAAATAAATTTCTTGGAATGAATCTGCTAATGACTGAAGATATTTGGGAACGAAAGAACAATTGTCTTTCTTTTTTCTTTTTAGTAATTGCTTATTAAGGGACACCCACAGTTTTCAAAACGGCAAAGCACCGTTAGTTTTCTAAGTAACAATTTTTACTTATGTGTTATAAAGGAAACTTGTAGAGAATATAACTTATTAACGCAACGCGTTCAATAGCAAACATGCCTGACACGTATGTATGGTCCAGTTTCATAGAAAACAATTTTTTCAGATTTTTAATTTCTTTTCTTATAATAAATGTAAATATTTCATTCGCATCTGCCAGTGATTCTGTACTTCTTCGGTTTTATGATTTGTTTACTTATGATACATGATATTTCATGAATCATTTTTTGGCTTTTTCTTAAATTTCGTTAATTTTTCTACAGGTTAAAAAATAGTTTTTCCTTTATTTGATTTCAATTTGATCAAAATATTATAGATCATTAAACCTGTCTTTTTTACCAAATCATATATCTTAAGAAAATTACACTGACTGTATGAAAATGACTGTTTCTGAGAGAATTCCCGAAAAGAATGGCAGAAAACTTAGCTTTTGAGGGGATATATGATTAAAGTAATATTAAAAATAAACTCTATAATGGTTCACAACTAAAATATATTTTTGGTAAAATACCGACTTGAAGTATTGACATTAATGAACTCATAAATCAATTTCGACTTCACCTCCCAGAAAAGTGTCTCAAAATGCGACCTCCTCCCCCTTCTAAGTAGTACTACGGGGTTTAGTAGATTCTACATAATTTAAAACATTGAGGACATTGCCAAAAAAAATCCTTTTTTTTTTTTCATAAATTTTGGGTGCCATCCCCAGAAGAGTATCCTCTAAAGCGGAATCCCCCTCTCATGGACGTCATGGACGTTACTGATGGACGATACTAACATCAACTATAATCTATTATCGGTATCCCAGGTAGTTTCTGATGTACAACAATGTCGCAATTGTGTGGCAACAATGTCGCAACAATGTCGCAGTACAACAATGTCGCATTTTGTGCGTATAAATTGTCTTATCATCAACTTGTCTTTATCAACTATTTTATATCAGCAAAAAAAAAAACTAAATACTGTTGAAAACGATAGGACTGGTTGATACAAAGCCTGGAAAAGCTAAACTGTTTGATTTTGATTTTACACATTTCGATGATAATGTTTATGGTTTAGGTATGCCACTTTTATGTGAATTCTATAATTAGCTATGCTTATTAAATTGATTCGGAAGTGTTCCTTAGAACACATTATAATCGGTTTGTTTAAACACATATTTCCACCAAGTTATTTACATTGTATGCTCTGCATGTGACTCTGAACGTGTCCATTAATACACTGCAGTAAATAGTCTATATTAATCATCTGATTTGATCATTTATACTTCTAAGGTGCTTTGAAATAATTATGTATGACACTTGTTGATCCAAATCCAATCTGTTGAAATGTTTAACGAGTAAATATAGTTGTCCATTAATGGATTTAAAAGCCATTACAGTGTAAGGATTATCGGTTATTAGTAGTTATAATTGTGACAATTATGGTAGTGCAAAACCATTACGACACATTTTGTATTACATGTTTCAATACATACCAGTGCGATTGCAAAATTTGCCGTCGGAAAAGCGATTTGTTTTAAAAAAATAATCCGCCGTTATATTAATACAGAAATATACCAATAAATATGTATGCTAAATAAATGTTCTTAGGTATTATACGTTGATCATAGTATCATTTTTGAGTTGAACCCATGCTTATAGGAATTAAATACTGACCCTAGCACTTCTTCTGAAGTAAAAAAAAAAAAAAGATTTATGACTTATGAAATGGTATGACATAAAATTATTCTGGAAAGATAAGCTCTGATAAAGTGTTGCATTCATTATGAAGGTAGTGCTGGTGCACATTCATTATAATGTGCACCAGCACTCAAAGATGTATATTTTTATTCTAAAAAATACTTTTTTACATAACTTTGAAAAAAAATCTAAACACTATTTTATGAACATTGACCAATCAATAGAAATAGTTTTAAAAACATCTTTAACTTAACACGTATCTCTGGTTATTTTAGGTATACTGGCTATTTTAGGTATTGCTTTGAAATATAAATTCATATATGTGATTAATGTAGCTTTAAAAAATCTAACGTACTTCAAGAATTGGTACATCGATGGTTTAAAATACACATGCAGGCATTTTTGAGCATTTTTAGTAATTATTATATCTCATAAAATTTTTAAAATAATGTGCCCAATTATACTAACATCCTTGAGTAGTAATCATTTTATTACTTGAAATAGCTTACGTGGGAGATAATTTTTAGAATTTTAAATATGAAACTTTTCAATTTACTTATTTCAAAAAGCATGATGTTGGCCACAATTGTGTTTTAAGCAGCCAATAGTTACCTAAGGAGAATTGCACCTCTGCACTTGGTAATGTTGTGATAACAGTTTTTAACAATGGTAGTGACTTCTAGTTTTTTTTATCCTGCATCATCCCAAAACCACTTACATTGTAATCCCACCGGTAAGATAAGGCTTTAACTTCATTAAAGCTTTGAAAAGGGAAATCCATTAAGCTTCTTGGAAAATTATTTCGTAAGAAACATTTAATCAGTGTTAAATAAAATAAATGAAAACCAAAATTATTTTGAATGGTATTAGAGAAACACGAAGGGCAGTAATGTAGCAAGTTTTCTGAATTCCAATGAAAATATTATTAAAAAATAGAAGAAAAAAAGCCATTTTATGTAATATTAAAAAATATTTACACTGAAGTCTTAGGAATTCAGACATTAGATTTTTGCTGGAAATAGTGTACAGGATTGCGCATACGAGTATATATCCGTTTTCAAAAGACCACATTTTTTTTTTCACTTGCACTTTTGCTTTAATTTTCGTTGAAACATTAATGTATCTTTTTCAAACAACTTTCGACACTTATTGCTTCTTTTTACCCAGACATTTTTTCTGCATTAAGTAGCATAACATGTGTGGTGTTATTTCAAAAGACCAAAGTAATGTTGAGCACTAAATGAATTTCCTTATGTTAGAAAGGTATGTCCGTTTTCTTATTCCTAACCTGGTGCTAGGTCTCAAAAATAAATTAAGTAGTTGATATGCTTTTAAAAAGCGATATGATGTTGATAGCGATCAAAAAGCATAACTAAATACATAATTGGATAACTCAGTATGTTACCAAATTATAACATGCATTTTCGTATAGAATTTTTAACAACATTTTCAAACACATTACATATATTTCAAGTATTTAGATCATATTTGATAATTAAAGAACAAATGAACTTTCGATTCAATGATTTTTAATATCCTGACATACCTTATTCATGAACAGTGATAGTGTTTTTTTTATTTCAAATTTATCATTTTTGTAAGTGTTAAGTTATAAATTTAATTTTATTCCTAGGGTAGATGCAGCAGTTATGGCCATTTT
>JAXGGA010008399.1:0-57160 GCA_038373865.1 Uloborus plumipes
CGGTGATCGTCGATGGACTGTCCACTCCAAATATGATTTTATTTTCACTGCTCTGTGTAGATATGTTTTTAACATTCCCGCTGCTGTTACTACCCCATCTACTTTTTTCATCTTACCCCAATCCTAGTATTCGAACAAGATTGGGTAGTATTCAATCATTCCATTTTCCTCAATTTCACACTCGGGCTCCGTTATTCCGAGCGTGATGAAAGCGAACTTATTTATGTAACAGTAAAATGTGATCCCCTTTTTTTTTTCTTGGTTTGAAACGTTTTAGACTGATCTGACTGGCTTAAAGGCCTCTGCACTGTTGAAACTACAGGTTGTACGAGGCACCTTTAATGGTGAAATTGACTCGTTGCACCAGTGACACCCCATGAGGGGTTCCACTTGACTCCTTATGGCACCCTTGAAGGTGACATTTGGCTCCTTGTGGCACCCAATGGGCAACCCATTGCACCCCAAAGAGCCAATTGGCACCCTTAAGGGCGCCATAGAGTCAAGTGTTACCCTTCTAGAGGGGCCCTGGTGAAAACGTTTCACCTTTAAAATCGCCTGCTGCAACGTTTTGTTACGGAGGCCTCGATGGGACCACAGTGAGCTCTGCTGTGATCCTATTTTAATCCCGGAAGAGATATTTTCGAGAGCATTTGTTACCCCAAAGGGAACATTCCGAGATACATTCCATTTTTGTCTTCCTCTTTTTTCTCGGCACGAAAGTCTGCCTCCTACCAGTATTTTTGCAACTGATGCATTCCTGGTATTGCTCGTTGAAAGAAATGGTGAAGAATCGGAGGTGGCCGACGACATCTTACCCTTCTGCCTATCTCCAAGGGAAAGAATGATTCAACCCCAAAGGAACAGATGACACACACCAGCTTCAGCTCTTGGATACTCGGTGTCATTTCGAGCCATTTTCTTATCCCTCCACTCCATTTTGTAATATCGCGAATAATTTCAGAAAAAAGGTGAACGTGCTCTTTCTAAGTTTCTAAATCTATTAAGTATGAGTTTTATCACTGGGTCTTCTTTGGAGTATTGGTTAGAAGTATATACATTCAAAGTGTGAAAATAGCTTGTGTATGATCAAATGGCGTCTCGTTAAATGTCTTCAAACGAGACGGAAGAGTGTGCCGTCGATTCGTCTTCCTCCGATATCGTGACACGTCGTGAACCGTGTAAACATGGCAGCTTCTGTAGCGTGCAAGGTTGCCACGCACACATTTAAGTGCAAAATGATATGGTTTTATCAGTTTTGTAGGAAATGTACTGTTATGAGCAGAAGTATGTATTGAATTTACAAAATGAGCTTGTGGAAGGATTTTTTTGCAGGGAGGGGGGTGAAAAGCAGACTGCAAAGGATATCATTACCTTTTTTTTTTTTTTTTTTGCTAATATCATTACTTATTTTTTATTAAAAGTGGATGGGAGAAGAAAATGGCTCGCTCAGTAAACCAAATCAATTCTTGCTTTTTTTATGAACAAATACAAAATGACCGCAGCTGATAAACATGCATCGAAAGATCTTTTATCGGCAAGTGAGAGAATCTCTTTGTGCCGTTCCTCACTTGGCTTTTTTTTAAAGTTAAAAAAAAATAGAGTTTAAAATTGTTCGGCGTGAATCGCAAAAGGTGGAACCGAGGTCGGGCCTCTCGCCAAATAATGGCTGAAATCATTGAAATTTTTATCACCAACTTCTAATCTAAATCTGTGAATCAAATGTGTTCTGAAAAGGTGATTTCTTGTATAAGGGGGATGTTCCTCCCTGCGGATGTGATAAAGTGCCTGTGTAAATAGCCGGTCTTTATTTTATACTGAATCGTGTATGTATTTATGTAAATAAAGAATTCATTTTTACTACTTCCTTTGTTCTCGATTCCGGAGCGTGGAACGCCACGAACCAACAGTCGAGTCCGATAACTCTGGGGACCGAGCTCCGAGTCATATAAGACATTCCCACAACCTTCTCGACAGTTTGGACCTTAATTAAAACTGAGATGGGAATATTCGAATATTATGGCTTTGAGTCGTGCTGTCTCGGCTGTATTTCGTGGTCAAAACACACACTCGTTTCTGTCATCCTCAAGAAAAGGTTGCCATTTCCAACATTCAATATTTCGATACTTTTTTCTGTACCTTTAATTTTTATCTGAAAAGATTACTCGTTGCTTGTTAAAAACGAATAAGCCACTCTGTTACCACTCATTTTCGTGCACGGGGTGGTTCGAAAGTATCTTCCCCCTCATTAGGACTCCGCTGAACGAATCCATGGGAAGTTGTGAGCACAAAATTGTGATGATGCAATACAAGCAGTGGTCACAGTGAAGGCGCTTCGAAAATTTGCGTGGCAACACCCACTTTTTGCTCGCCTTATCGAAATGCCGCAAATATTTACGGATATCACTCGCTGGCAAGTTTGAGCACAGGACTGAAGAAAAAATCTCCACGTATTGCATTTTAAAGGGGTTTTCACCTCCAAAACACTCATTTTTACATGGTGCTTCTACAACGTGCGTTTTATTTGCGAAGCGCGTCGAAAATCCTCATCTTCGTGGGAAATTTCCGTTGCATGCCATTCGTGATTTTTCAATGCGGATTTGTTTGCGCCAGGAAAAAATGGGTATTGCAAATCGAAACTTCCGGAACTCCTTCACCGTGATCATACCTCAAAAAGACTGTATGGTAAATGTCAGTGCAATGGGCAAAAATTTTGAGATAGAGGAGCATTAGAGGGATCGAGACGCGACCTTACGCCCTTTTCCTTTCCAGGGGCGTAGGAGCTTTGGCATCCCCTGGAGAATTTCAGACTGGCTCAACTCCCCCGGAAAAATACCTTTACCGTATTTTCGGGTAGATAAGCCGCGGCTTATACGTGTTTAAAAGCTGAATTTTAGCTCCTGCGGCTTATACGCCATGGCGGCTAATACGATGTAAAAGTTTTTTTTTTTTTTTTCTAAGTTCGTGTTATGTTTAGTTATTACTTAAAAACAAAACAAATTAGAGTTTGACATCGAAAACCACAACTGCAACGCCCTTAAAAAGATCTATTTTGAAAAGGGTGACAGCATTTCTGCTTATTCAGGTGTTATTTTATTCTCCTAGATCTGATAAGGAAGTGGAATAAATTAAGAAAAAAAAAACATCAACCATAACCAACGTGTCTAATAAAGGAATACAAACAAAAAACAAATTAAAAAAAAAAAAAAAGGCTGGGGGCGTTGCCCGTGAACATGGGAAGTAGGGTTGCAGTAGAAACCAACCGAAGTAGAACAGGATTACTATCAGTTGCAGTTATCGGCAAAATGTTGCAACGTTTTATTTATCTATGGTATTGAAACACAGTTTTCAAATCTGTTACAAATTCTTTGTCATTGTTTTTTAATGATGTCAATACAAGTATACAGCGTTGGTGTAGGTTCTCGCAGATTGAATTTTTGACAAAGTTTTATGCGGCTTATATGCCGATGCGGCGTATCTGATGAAACACATTTTTCTTCTCCCGAATTTTTCGAAGTGCAGCGTATACGGTGGTGCGGTTTATCTACCCGAAAATACGGTACTACAACATTCGGTAGCACATTTTTTCCCTGAAACCTGTCTTCAAATGTGTCATCTCCTTTCCCTCGGAAATGTCACCAAGCATCGTCATAAATCATTTTTTAAAGGTACCGTTGAGAATTTTTTCCGTTTGAAAAGTTGGAGATTTCCTTTTTCTGAGCAAATATTCCATCTAAAACCAAGTTCATATTAAGATTGCAAAAGTAGTTAAACGTGTCTCTCTGTGGAAAGAGATATCAGCACTGTTTATAAGTTTCTTTTATTCAAAAAAGTACTTTTTTTTTTGAACATTCATGACTTTGTAATTGTTCTTGTCTGTGATGGGGCGAAAAGTGCGTGTCCTCCCCGCAGAAAGCGCAATGCACTGCGCCGGGGGTTGTTTATACAAATTTCTACGCCACCGTTCCCTTCCTCCGGTCGCCCGGATGAAACGAGGGAAACGCTTCCGGGCCGCTCTTTATTGATTCACGTCTCCCGGCGTACACCTGTCCGAGAGGGCGGCCCGTGCGGGCGGAGAAGGAGAGTTCGGGCGTCTCGCGTCTCCGGGACGAGCGCCGTCTGGGCGGGCGGCGCATGTCATCTCAGAGCAGGGAGAAGAGCCCGAGGATGTCTCCTCCGGCGGGCGGCCGCCTCTGAGCAGGGAGAGGAGCCCGAGGATGTCTCCTCCGGCAGGCGTGTCTTCTCAGAGCAGGGAGAGGAGCCCGAGGATGTCTCCTCCCTCAGGCGTGTCTTCTCAGAGTTGGGAGAGGAGCCCGAGGATGTCTACTCCGGGGGGCGGCCCCCTCAGAGCAGGGAGAGGAGCCCGAGGATGTCTACTCCGGGGGGCGGCCGCCTCAGAGCAGGGAGAGGAGCCCGAGGAGCAGGATGATCCTCGGAGTGGAGGTTCTGCCTGCAAGAGAAAGGATCCCGTGAGATGGGACTCGCGAGGAAACGGATTACGTCTCGGTTTTCCATTCGCGTTTTCTGCGGCCCTTTCTCTTCGAGGCTTCCCGATCGTTTCGGGGCGGCATTTCGTTTGAGGGGGCGAGTTTGTCAACTATGAATTTAATATGGATTTGGTAAAAAATGAAGCTATCGTAAAATGTATTCCATCTTAAGGAAGATTATGTACATTTTAACGTGATTACGGGTGGTCCATATAATGCAAAATTTTATTACGAAAACTGTTTGGGAAAATACCGTCAACTAGTATGGAGAATTAGTGAGCTTTTCTATTTCCTTTTACGTATGATCGTTCTCATTATTCTGCGCACAAAATTTGAGGGTGCGACAGCCCCCTCTTGCCGCCGCCCTCTTATACTTAAAATCCCATTTGTAGCTTTATTAAAAATCCGTTTTTCAGAATCTGTCCCCTTATTGATTGCTTTAAATGATCGGGAACAAATTGTGATTGTTTACGAATGAGGAAAAAATAATACCGGTTTTAATCGAAAAAAATTGGTGCATTATAAATAATCGGCCAAGTGACCGATGACTGCAGATGAATCCATGTATCTGTATTTAAGATTAATTTTAAAATAAATGTTCTTCTAAGTGTCTCCCCCCCCCAAACCACCTTTTTTTCTTAAGAATTTGGGTTTTTAGGAACACACTAAAATTTCATTGAGAGCACTGCATTTTAGATAATTGTCTCTTTTTTTCTCAAAACCATTAAGAAGCTTTATATATTTCTACAATATTATTTAATAACGTAAGGAAGGGTAGCTTTGTGCTTCGATTTTTTTGCGATACCAATTTTCCATGCAAATATTATTTTATACATTACATATTGTACAAGCGATAGCTATACATATTGTTTCACTTTCAAAGTGAGTATAATGTTTGTTTTCAACACAAGGAAATTTTTTTTCTTCAATCTACTTTTTGGAATTTGTCATTTTGGGGGGGGGGGGGGGGGCTACGCCACTGCTCATATGAATGCATTTTAAATATTATTAGAAATTAACGAAGTTCACATGAGGGTCATTCCATGTCAAGTGTCCCAAATTTTCAGAAAATCCCCACTCGACCCCCTCCGATTTGATGAATTTTTTTTTTAAATGTAGATATAAGACTTGCATGAAGTCATACCAAGTTATAGCTCCATAAGCCTTATGGTTCAGCCAATAAAAATTATTTTGTAAAGGCCTCTTTTTCGTGTCTTGAAAAAAATGACCAAATCAGCAAGTTTGTGCTTTTATTGCTCTAGACCTAAGACGGTTCTATGGCTCAAATTTGGTGATTCTGATCACTGTTTAGGGTGGAATAACCTGCTTATGTAATCTATATGTATAAAAATGAGTGTATGTATACTTGTTCTCTATACAAATCCACAGTTTGCGTCAGATTTTCATCAAACTTGACACAGAGGTTCATGATGCCCTAGAATTCTCATAGGCGGGGTCTTGAAATTTTAAAAAATCTAAAAAGCTCAAATTCAAGTTTTTTGTCAAAAAATGACCCTTTTATATGGGAATCTAGCCTATTATTAGGCCTATTTTTTTAATCGACAAGAGCCTTTAGGTTATAAATTGATAAAATTTATGGTATTTAAATATTAGCATTTTTACAACAAAGATTAAAATTAAAACAATGAATTTTCATTTCAAGGCTCACCTATTTCATTTTAGCATGAAATAAGTCAAAAACAATTAAACTGCTTTTTTTTTTCTTTTCGACTGATAGAGATAAACCTTTAAAGCGAGAAAGTAATTTACTTCTGATTTATCAACCTTTCTACCTCGAGGCTCGGAAACAACGATTAAGAAAAACATAAATTTTTGAACTGTAAGTATATTTAGCTACCACTCTGCAAAAATGCCTCCGAAGAAACGGAAAGCAATAGGACAAGTTCATCCTAAGGCAAAAAAAACGGCTGAAAAACGTGAAAATGAGAGTCCTGAGGAGAGAAATCGAAGACTAGCGACAGTGCACATTAGAGATATGACGGCTAGAGCATTAGAAAGCAATGAGCAGCGTGAGTATCGTCTAAGAGATCTGAGAGATAGAGCAACTAGATCAAGACAATCGGAGACAGTAAGTCAGCGTCAGTTTCGTTTAAAAGAACAACAAGAGAGAACTACTACATCAAGACTAAATTTATTTATTCTTGCGCCTGAAGGTGAAACTAAGAACGTTGTTTATGAACAAGTTTTGCGTTAAATTTTTATTAGAATTTTTTGAGAAGCTAAAGTTTTATATTAATACGCACCAGGGCAACGCCGGGCATAAAGCTAGTAAAAAGGGTCATCTTGAATTTGATTTTTATTTATATCATTAGAAAGAGCGTACTTTTTTCAAGTAAAAAATTTTGTTTTATTTTTGAGACAAACTAGTTTTGAAAGGATATTGCAGATCAAAAACATGTACTTATTCCATGTGAAATCAAAGAAAGAATTAAAAGTTCATGTCAATTAGTTCTATAAAAACTTGCAGAAGCTATTGTATATACTGTCGTACCCGCTTAATCGGGTAACGGATAAACGAATACCCGCTTATGCGAATAAAATATCTCGGAACCGATGCCATAGACGTAATGTTAAAGATCCCCGCTTAAACGAATACCTTGTTTAATCGAATAATATTTCTTGGAACTGACAGTTCGTTTTTAGTGGGGCTGACTTTATACGTTTTAGCCGGGCTGACAGTATTGTATTTTATTTTTTATATTATTGTAAATCCTTTTTAGATAGTTTTGAAGGTTAGTTATTGTGTGTGTGCCCATGTAAAAACTCAAGAAATGGCGAAAAGTAAAGTTTCGCTTTTTACAAAAAAAAATTCTCGCTACTAATAGAGCTTGGGTGATTTCTTAGGTGCTATTTTAAAGCTCTTGGAACAGAATTTCAGATCATATGTCCCTTGGCAAGGTTGAGGGTCAACTAGTATTTCAAGGTTATAGAAAGCATTGTTTGTTTGATTTTACCAAACTAAATAGAAAAAGTAAATAAATAAATCAAACAGTTAATATGGTGTATATGTGCTAAAAAAAATGCATAATGAGACTGCAAAGACATTATTCTAACAAGCAATAACGAAAGTTTTTGATAGAGCTGAATTTTGCGATTATTTTTGCCATGTAAATGATAACAGTAATTAATAATATGATAAGTAATAATTGAAATCCCATTCTTTATGTTGCTGAGGATTTGGCTAGATATTCAGCCTACCATTGCAAAGGGCCTATGATCATAGGCGGATTTAGGCTGTGAATTCTGGGGGTACAACAAACTGAGGTTTCCGTTTTCCCGGGAAGATCAAAACAAAAATTTTAGTTATAAAATCAAGAGGGTTTTTTTATGCACAGGGGAGGGGGCATTAATTTTCAGGAGGGAGTCCGTGGGGGTCTGGACTTTGAGAGCCTCTGAACTATATAATATATTGTGTTTTTGGGTTTTCTTACAAGTGAATTAAGTTGAATTGTAGCAATGAAAAAATATAATTTATTTTCCAAACTGTATCCAGATGAAGTACGCATAATTTATTTTTTTTCAAAATTTAAGTAAAATGTTGAGGGTGCAGGGAATCCCCTGGCACCCCCGTAAGACCGCCTATGCCCGTTATGAAAAAATGATTAAAAAAGGAGAATGCTTTTCATGACCTTGAAATATTAATAGCCCACAACTTTGTCAAGTGACATATCTTTCGAAATTCTATTTCAAGAGCTCTTAAATAACACCTAGGAAAACACTCAAGCTCTATTAATAACGAGAAAAAATACTTCTTTTTATAAAAAACGGTTCTTTATCTTTCGCCATTTCTTCAGATTTATGGATGCGCACACAAAAACTAAAGTTCAAAAATATCTAAAAAAAAATTTTTTTCCTTAAAAACATAAGTGCAATAGCTCCTGTAAATTTGAAAAGAACAAAGTGACATGAACTTTTAAGGTCTACAAGCCCTTACAAAAGAACAAAGTGACATGAACTTTTAAGGTCTACAAGCCTTTACAAAAGAACAAAGGGCTGTACAAAAGGCTTTGTAAGGTCTTTGTTTCTTTTCTTTGATTCACGTGGAATGACGTACACATTTTGATCTGCAATATCCGTTTAAAACTGGTTTGTCTCAAAAATAAAACCAACCTTTTTTACTTAAGAAAAGTGAGCTCTTTCCAATGATGTAAAGAAAATTGAAATTCAAGATAACCCTTTGGAGATATTGCCCTTTGAAATCGAGACAAAATTGAGGAAAAAATTTTTTTTGACTAGAGTTTCAACTCGCATAATTCAGCGATAATTTGAGCTATCAAGATGCAGTTGCACACCTTTCGGACATACTATCAGGTTACAAACGAGGAAAGAATTAGCTTCAGAAAGTCATTCGTTAAGTAGATACAAGCTGATGACGTGTGGTCAAAATTTGCCTAAATACGATTTTTAACCAACTTTGGCATCAAATTGAAAAAAATCTACAGCGCAACATGCTTTTGTTACACAAATAGGCTATTCTATCCTACGCAGTGATCAGAATCGCCAAATTTGAGCCTAATAATCATCTTAGGTCGCGAGTAATAAAAGCACAAACTTGGCGATTTGATTTTTTTTTTTTTTTTTTCACGACACGAAAAAGAGGCCTTAACAAAATAATTTATATCAGCTGAACCATCGGGCTTGTGGCGTTATGATTTGGTATGGCTTCATGCAAGTCTGAAGTGTACATTCAAAAAAAGTTTTCATCAAAATCGGAGGGGGTCGAGTGGGGACGCACTTGACATGGAATGACCCATGAGGATTGCAAAAAAAGATGACCTCGCACCATTCCTTATGCTTACCAGAGATGTTCTTCGAGTTGGTGCTCGAGACTCGCTTCACCGTCGCAGGATCTGAGGGAGAGAAAACAAACGTAGTTTATCAACGAGACAGGGACGTCATTTCAAGTTTTTCCAGGGCAAAGGGTCCAAATACAATGCAATTTCATCGGAAAACAACTGAAACCACACCTTCTTATATGTTAATACATTAATTTCTCAAAGCCACGGGGGGTGGTGGGGGCAATTGACCCTCCTGCCCCCTCCCCCTAAATGACGGGCTTGCAACGAGAAGCAATTCTTCGCACGAAAATTGAAGGGGCAAGTGGACAAAGGTGATGTGTGACAATTTTTGAAAAACATACTTTTTACCATGGATGAAGGTGATAAGGTATTTTTTTCTTGAAAGCATTTTCTAGAAATTTAAAACATTGTCACATATCCCCTTTATTCACTTGCCCCTTCAATTGTGATGACAGAATTTTACGAAATTAATTCAAGTGCGTCAATCACCGATGCTGAGCCTACTGTTAAAACTACTGTTTGCAATTGGCACCTTTTCGAGGTGAAACGCTTGTAACACCAGCGGCACCCAGTAGGGAGCCGAGATTTCACCCTTGCCTTGGGTGAAAAACTGGCACCCTCAATTCAACAAGCCGCGCGGGTGAAAGATGGAACCGTATACGAGAGCATAATGCGGCCCCCTCACTGTTCACTATTGCAAATCCCCCCTGTGCTGTGTGCGTTTTTATTTTTCAATTGTGTTTGCTTTTATTTATTGTTTTTATTCACGAAGTGTTGGTACATTTTCACCTTGAATTCCGATTTGAAAATGATCGAAACTTGTAATTAAGGGCATTGTCTCACAGTTCAGACTTTCCAACATATTTTAAAAGAATTCATGACTTGGATTCAACTCAGTAGTTTGAAAATGCTATTGACATTTTCTACAGCATTATCTGTACCGTCATCTGTATTAAGGATCCCTTTCAAAAACAATCAAAAATTTTCAGTTGTATTATTCTATCAATAAAAAATTGAATCGCTTCATTAACTTCTAAAATTTTAATCAAAAGTAACATATTAATACATATCAGGCTTGGAGTCAATTACGAGAAAATGTAATCGATTACGATTACGATTACGAACATGAAAAAATGGAGATTACAATTACGATTACGATTACAGTCCTCTGTGAAATCGCTATTACGATTACAACAACGATTAGATTACGTAGAAAAAAGTAATCGATTACGATTATCATGTGCCGATTACGATTGCGATTACGCGATTACAGATTTGTGAGGAATATGTATATATATCATTACATAATGTTCATTCACGACAACAGCGTTATAGTTGAAAAATCGTGATTTTTGATTATCTAACATAGTGATGAATGAAATGATGATTGCAACTAATGTGTAATCTTAACTTAAGGATTTATTATTATTTTATTTAATTTATTTATTTATTTATTTTATTTTTTTGAATTCTGACGTTGCTGCAGATAGCAATAAATATAATAAAAGCACATCCAAATGAATTTGAACCTTTTAAAGTACACTTAAATACTGCACAACTATTTTATTCGTATGTCGTTTGTAGGTGATTAGATACAGATACACGCACTAGTGGATTTAATTCTGGACACTTTTCAGTTTTTTAACATTTCACCATGAAATATTGTATAATGAATTATAAGATTTAGTTATTTTACTTAAAGCATTTATTACTGCTCCAATATGTAGGTATTCATTTCACATGAATATTATCTTTTTTTTATTTTATAGCGCAGCCTGTAAACACAAATTGTTTTCGAGTGAATTTTGATTTTTTCAGATAATTAGCCTTAGCAACGAAATATGACGGAAAAGTTATGGCTTTGTTACAAAATATTGATTTAATATTGATTATTAAGTACTAATTAAAATTTGGGAAATTATATTATATAGTTGTAATTGCATCATTTGTTATTGTTCATTAATTAAAATATATACATATTTTTATAATATTTATTTGAAATAAATTCATATGTTACAGATTTAATTTAACACAGTTATTGAAAACAAAATTTGTTAATTTCTTTATGCCGGAATTTTTAAACACGCATAGTACAGTAATATATGCAGATAATGCAAATAAAAGATATTAAAGTAAATATTTAAAAATAAATACAATATTTAAAATAATTTTTTATTGCATTTTAACAACACTAATGCCTCAAAGGTTTCAGCTTTCATTTTCATCCTCTGAGACGTATAAAATTTTCCAGCAACGCTGAATAAACGCTCAACTGGAGCAGAAGATGCACATATTGATAAGTACTTGGGTGCTTGGGGGGGGGGGGGGGTTCCGCTAATGAAAGTGAGGGAAAACAAGCACCGAAAGGCATATAACCGTTAACAGAATCCAGTCGAACTGAAAACATGTGTTTGTATTTTGACACCACTGTTCTCTTCCAAGGTGGCGGCAAACGACGATTTTGTTTGTTGCTGTCACTGACAGCTGATGAAAGGGAAAATTGATGACCCATCCTAAAAATCAAGGGTAGACGTTTTTGTGATAGGCGCCTAAAGGTTGAGAAGCACTTAGGGCTTGATTTTATTACCGTCATTTACAAACAGCCGGTAACGATCACTGAACAGCTCCAGGGCCCAAGTCTTTCGGAAGTTTGTTTTGAACAACCCCGAAAGATTCGCCGAACAATTCCCTTCACAGTTCCCCCCAACCCTGGTTCCCACCATTGTAGAAACGTAACTTAGAAACTTTTGCTTTCGGCAAGTAGGGATTACACGATTACAAGGCTAAATTACGATTATTCAAACTTAGATTACAATTACGATTACACAAGAAATACTTGATTAAAATTACGATTACACGATTACGAGTGTTCAATTTCCAAATTACGATTAAGATTATGATTACGAAAAAATGTAATTGATTACACGGATTACGATTACGTAATCGACGATTACTCCAAGCCTGATACATATGTATAGTTCGACATTTAAATATCTTTATAGAATAAAAGATAGGGGTATTTAGAAAGCAGTGTTTGTCAAACGTCAAGTTCCCCGACAGATTAAAAATTGAAATATATTTTAAGGATCTATTCATTTCAACTGATGGAGCAAAAAAAAGTAAGCCCTTGCAATAACGAACTTATCATTCGTTATCAATAATGCCAATGAAAGATATTAGCGAAAGCACAATATGCAAATCATGGGCATTATTAAAATAGTATACTATACATATACGTATGGTAAAAACAAATAAGAAAGAAAGAAAGAGTTAAGCAGAGGTTTTTTCTCCCCCCTTTCCATCGCATTCTGCTGCTTGTGGCTGTGTTTACGCGTCAAAAAAGAATCGCCACAGAGATAAATTTCCGTTAGAACACTTTTAAATGATTGTAAAATATGTTGGAAAATCTTAGAACTTGGATTAAATGCATGTCCTTACGTGAGAATTCGAAGATTAAAATGAAAAATTAATCTATTTTTGTAACAAACTCAAGGTGAAATCCAAGACCGAAAACACTGTGTACCGAGAATTCTGTCGTGTCGACGTTCAAATGGTTGATGATGATGATGAGAGCTTAGCGTCGCAATGCGCAGACGCGGGCTATCAGGGGTGCATTTCAGATGTCTCACTGAACATGCGCAAGCCTAAAGGGTGCCGATGGCGCAACAGAGGAAGCATATAGCACCTTCTGAGAGGCCTTTTGGTACGGAAAGAGCATTTCAAATTCGCTATGGCACCTTGCTTTAAACCCCAGCTTTCTTATTGGCACCCCTGCGGCACCCGTAGTTTTAACTAGCTGCTATACAAAAGATCGCAAAATGTTCTTTTCTGCACTAAAAGCGAACAAACTTGAGCAAAAATACGGTTTTCCGTTAAATTTTGCGGTCCCTTCAGTATATTTGTCAGTTCTTGCAGGTTAGTCATAAAATTTATGCGTTTCAGCTGTTTTTAACGGTTTTTTTTTTGGAAATGTCGAGCGTTTCCAATGTCTGTGGTTTTTTGACTTAGTTCCGAATTTTTTACGCATGTTAAAATCCGCTTCTGTACAACTCAGTCAAATTAATTGACTGTGTAATTCTGCGACTTAGGCATCACTCATTTTGTATTGACCATTATTGTCAACCATTCTTCTTTTTTTTTTTTTTTTCGGTTGAAGAACAACACTTATGTTCTCGTATTTTGGCCACTTCCAAGCGAAAAATTTCAATCCAGTTGCATTCGAATTAATTCAAACTGCCCATAAAAAAAAAAAGCATGCTTTACCAATCTGTATCATATTTTTCTTAAACATGACGATCCCTTAAGCATGTTTGTCAGTTTTTGCAGGTTAGGCTTAAAATTTACACATTTAAGCTGTTTTGTACGATTTCTAGACTTAATTCCGATTTTTTTTTACGTATTTTAAAATCCGATTGCATCCGCTTCTGTAAAACTCTATCATTTTAGTTGACTATGATTTTGCAACTATGGCATTACTATAATTGAAGTTAAAAATCAACGTAAATAAAGCACAAATAAGGTAGAAAGTACAGCAAATAGCTATTTCAAGGCTACAATGGAGCCCCTTCCTCAGTGCAAGAAGCTCAGCAAACAACATGAAAGCTGTAAGAGAACTGAGCGCGAAGCACGTGGGCCCCGGTATTTATAACAAATGGGCCAGTGCGTATGAACTCACGACAGGGAGCGGGAAAACACCGACCAATCAGCGAAGAAAAGGGGAAGACAGCAAAGGAAAGTAGGGGAAAGAAAAAAGGGCGGGAGAAAACACTAGAAAACGAAATTATAAAAATTGCTTCCAGATGTCAGGGAAAAATGGAACACTGGAAAAATCATTCACCAGAGAATGGGAATTTTTCCAAATATAGTAAGCTTCCCAAAAATCGAGGTCATAAACTGACGAACGTTTACAAATAATTCTAGCCGAAGAAAAATCAAAGCAGTGACCAGAAGTCCAACAATGCTGAGCAATGGAACCGTCTGAAAGAGCATCAAAATTATGTTAAACATAAAGAACTAGCACGCTCTTCCATTGCTCAGCATTGTTGGACTTCTGGTCACTGCTTTGATTTTTCTTCGGCTAGAATTATTTGTAAATGTTCGTCAGTTTATGACCTCGATTTTTGGGAAGCTTACTATAATTGGAAAAATTCCCATTCTCTGGTGAATGATTTTTCCAGTGTTCCATTTTTCCCTGACATCTGGAAGCAATTTTTATAATTTCGTTTTCTAGTGTTTTCTCCCGCGCTTTTTTCTTTCCCCTACTTTCCTTTGCTGTCTTCCCCTTTTCTTCGCTGATTGGTCGGTGTTTTCCCGCTCCCTGTCGTGAGTTCATACGCACTGGCCCATTTGTTATAAATACCGGGGCCCACGTGCTTCGCGCTCAGTTCTCTTACAGCTTTCATGTTGTTTGCTGAGCTTCTTGCACTGAGGAAGGGGCTCCATTGTAGCCTTGAAATAGCTATTTGCTGTACTTTCTACCTTATTTGTGCTTTATTTACGTTGATTTTTAACTTCAATTATAGTTCAGCACAAAGCTTATTTGATCATTTTTCATTTATGGCATTACTAATTTTGTACTGATCATTATATCCCGCAAAAATTGGCTACGTTATTGGGTTTTAACATCACTGATTAAATGACCACGAGCTGAAAAATCAAGACGGGTGGCCACCGTCGTTTCAAAATCCCATTCCTGTGACACAACACGAGAGAGGAAAAGACCCACCTTCGTGCTGCGCGAAGTGGTACCGCGCATGGAAGCCGGTGCCGTCGAACTTGTCGTTGGACTTGAAGGTGACGCGGAAGAAGTCGCCGTCCGACTCCAGGGAGCCGGGCCGCTTGACGCCGCAGTGGCGCGGGATCTTGCGGTCGACGCTGCGGAAGTTGGAGAACTCCACGTAGTCGCTCGCCGTCTCCGTAGTGCACCTGCGGGAGACGAACTCATTATATTATCTTTTTGCGACGGGGAAAAGATTGGCACGAAGCAGACACACTGAATTCAAGCGAAGTGAATGATTTCACTGCGGGGCTAAGCATCGATTTCGCTGCACGGTAAACACTCTCCAAACGTATATTTCAGTGTGTAACCGCCCCTAAGCTAGGGCTACATGTAATACACCGCCAACTCGGTTATCTCCATCCATGGACTACAGTTTCGTACCTTTTTGCACTCATCAGCATGGAATAGGAGAACAACCGAGTTGGAGGCAAAAATCCTCTGATAGAGCAGAGAGAGCCAAAAAAAAAAAAAAAACTGGTAGCTAATGTGAAATCCAAACGCGTTAGATCGTTGCTTGGTGCTGCGAGTTTTCTGAAGAACGCGGGCTAAAACTCCATAAAAACACTAAAATGACAGTGGTGGTTTTTTGACTCGCCTTTTACGGAAAAAATAATGCAATTTTCATATTTTTTCTGAAAATCTTCAGAGTTGAACTGCATTAAGTAGAAGTATTAGAGGCCCTGTTGTTCGTAAGTTCGTGAAATAAGACAAGGATTCAACAAATTCCGAGTCTTTGAAAGCTGTTTTGTGAAAAACGAATGCGTCTGTTACCGTGGAATTGCCGTGTCAAGTCCTCGACAAATTTTTTCTTAGGACAAAAATAGGTATGGGTCATTCCAACGAAAATGGTACAAATCAGTCCCGAGACTTTGGAATGTTTTAAAATCAATTAAAATAACTACCACCCATCAAGTTTTTTTTATTAGTTCTCCATTTAATTTTGTGCCATCAAGTATCAATTGTTTAGGTACACTGTAAGAACCAGGGGAGCCAAACGGGTAACTTTAGCTGACATAGGGTGAAAATACGGTGCCGAAGGCTGCCATCAAGGAGCCAAAGTAGGGATTCGATGCCCTAATAGGCACCTCACTGGGTGAATTCTGCTTCCGAAAACCGAGGGTGCCATTTTCCCACCAATAGCAGAACAGCGCCATGCGCGCTGACTTATTTCCATCCATTTTAATGGCGAACGGTACGTTGCGTCGAAAAGCATTTGCTTCATCTTTCACATTGGATAAATATCACTGGATTTACTGATTCACAGTTTTTGGTCTTACATCATCTTCAAATCCTCGCGTAAGTACTACAGGCATATTATCACAGTTTACTAAAAAAACTTTCCAACACGTTTAAAATTGTTTCAGTTGACTACTGCGTATAGTTCAGCTTATTGCTATAACATTGTAATGTCTTGTATTTTCCATCACGCATAAATGTTACCTTGAAAACATGTACCGGTATTTTAATGGAATCCTATACAATAATACGAGAGATGTTTGCCAAGTCGAAAATCGCCCCAGAATTAATAAACTCCGGTAAACTTGGGGGTCTGGGGTTTTTGGCCACGGGGCGTCGGTTTTGAAGCGCTACGGTCGAACAGTTCGGAGTTACAGATAGGATTCATGAAAAGTTTGAGAAGATTTCTTACTACGCCATTTTCTTTATGATTACTCTTATTGTTATACTGTTTCATAGCAACCACGTTTTAACAATGGATTTCATATTTAATCACATCAGCGTAAATTTATGTTTTTATGGTACTTGGCAAATAATTTTTGGCAACATGTTAGAATTGTTATTGTTTTTGAAATTTAAAAGAGATCGATCAAAATAAAGTTAGAATTGGGAATGGGCAGCGGTAAGGCCCCTATATATACGAGCCGGCGCATCAAGATTAAGTTTCACCACTTTGGATCCAGCTCGTGTTTGTGTGTTTAAATAGTTGTCTTTTCTGGCCAGTAATCGCGTTTTGGTAATTTTTCACTATGAGAAATTATTAGCGGCACGTGGATTTGGCAAAGCTTAGCAATGTGCCAAAACTTTTTTCTAGTAACCCTACTCCGCAACAATGAAAATTTGAAAGTAAAAGTTAAGGAATTGGATCCAAAGTGGTGAAACTTAATCTTGATGCGTCGGCCTATATATATAGCGGCTCTAGGCAGCGGTAGAGCCGCTATATAGACAGGCCGACGCATCAAGCTTGAGTTTCACCACTTTGGATCCAACTTATTAACTTTCACTTTCATTTTTCATTGTTGAGGAATTAGGGTTACCAGAGCAAAGTTTCGGGACTTTGCCAAGCTTTGTTAATTTACGTAAAAAGTTACCAAAAAGCGATAACTGGCCAGAAAAGACAATCCTGACACACGCGCTGGATCCTAAGTGGTAATCTTGATGCGTCGGCTCGTCTAGGGGCCTGAGGCCGCGGTTGTCCAATCGGTTAGTCGTCGGACTCGTAACCGGAGGGTCTCGGGTTGATCATTTAGCCGCCGATCAAAGATCCACCGTCTTCATTAATGGTTGCTGGGGGACGTTAAAAACGTTCGTGGTCACAAAATCCTCCAAGTGAAACGAAACCTCTGGGGTGTGCTGGGCCAAGGGTTTACTCGGCCCTTGAGCCTGGTTAAAAATGAACAGAGCGCTCTTCAGGGCCCCATCCCGGTTAAAAGCGAGTTGTGGTATGTACGAGGGGGGGGGGGAGGACTTGGAGTGTGAAGTGAAGTGAAAGTCAAAACTAACTGGAACCAAATGCGTACTGGAGAACAGAGACTCTGCATCCATTCGCATCAAACCCTCCCGCGCCTTCGGCGCCAAATGAAATGAAATTAGGTGTGATTTTACGGTGAGCATGGATTAAATAGGGTTGTGTTTTTAAAATAAATTACAGCTGTTTTGAATGCGTAATTGCAACCAAAGGCTCAAAAATGCTTTTCAAGTTTATCTAAATAAGTACTTCGCACTTTAGAAAAAAACACGAGTTTACAAACCTCTTTTTTTTTTTAACCGAGCGGGCTCGGTCGGGATCGCCGCGAATCTTAGAGAGTAGTAGGGGGAAAAAGTGTGTGCTCCTGGGCCTCCCCGTTTAAACGCCATCTTGACAAGCGCTAAGAGATGGGAAATTTCTTTCCTCCAGTATAGCACTACGTGGATTTCGTGCGCTCTTTATTTTTTACATCGGCCAAATTTTGCATGACCCTCAATATTTAAAAATAATAAAAAATGCATAAATATTTTCAACGTTTTCTCTTTTCTGAAAGACAATTGGATTAGAATTATAACCTGGTTTAAAATAACAAAAATTTCTTTGCCATCTGTGAGTCAGTCAGTTTCTTGTTTCTCACGCTGTTGTCACAGCCTTGGAGCGTTTACTAGCTTTTCTTTACTTTGTTAATGTCATCCTTAAATAACTAATCGTTTGCCTCCTAATACTAACAAAACCCATTAAGATGAAGGACAAAGATATTATCGTTCCATTCAACAATTGAGACTTGAGGGGGTGATAAATCGCAATATGTTTACATCAATCTGCGGTGGAGAATTACAATCTTATTTTCCTAATCCACAATATGATGGTAAAAAAATCTTTATTCTCTTTGATTCTGTGCATATATTGAAATGTATCAGAAATAACTGGCTGAACCAGAAAACGTCAGAAAATACATTCACTGTTTCCCTCATTCGATGATGAGAATAAGCTTCTACATGCATCGCTGGGGCATTTAAGATATCTTTTTTCAGAAGAGGAAAATTCTTTGAGGAATTATGCCCCTAAGTTGTCAAAAAAAGCTTTATTTCCTTCCAACTTGGAAAGGCAAAATGTTGTTTTATACTTAAAAATCTTTGATGAGAGTAATGCGAGTGCATTACGAAGCTTGAATTACGAAAAATATGAGAGAACGGCAATATTCCTGGATATAATTGTTAAATGGTGGCGAATTATGAATATCAAGAACACTCGAAAGGGGTTTGAAAAGTTTGAAGAAAATAGCAAGCCTTTCGAATGCTTAACTGATGAAAGAATAGATTTCTTAAGAAAATTTGTAAAGTGGTTAGAAATGTGGAAAAACATGCAGATCAAGAGCAAGAGAGCAGGCAAGTTGACAAAAGAGAGATTATGTTCCTTAACGCACACAACAAAAGCAATGATAGAAATTATCATCTATAATTTTACAACTCTGAATTCTAACTTTGTTTTAACTGCGAAGTACCAAACTGATGCATTAGAGGGAAGATTTGGGCAGTATAGGCAACTCCATGGAGGAAATTATAATTTAACAATAGAAGAAGAAGTAAAAGCAGAAAAGAAACTACGATTAACAAATATCATCAATTTACATTCCACCAAATACGGATCGTATCCACTCTCAGAATTTCTTCTTGATTTTTCGGAAGAAAAAGATGAAAATGTCGAAGCAGAAATTAGTATTCACGGCGTTGATTTCAGTAACCACACGGAAGAGGAGGAAAATATTGTACCCCTTTACATTTATATCTCTGGATATGCCGTATATAAAATTAAAACTCATTTGCAGTGTCATACTTGGGTTCAATTTTTAGCCTCGGACAAAACAGTCTTGTTCGATATGACTGATGAAAGGAAAAAAAATTATTTGCTTGATATTAACAGAGGAAGATTAACCTATCCCAACCCAGAAATTGTTAAAACTTTAATGATTTGTCATAAGATATTTCAGTTTATTTTAAGAAACCAAGAAGAAATGTTATTTTTGCCCAATGTAAAAGGTGTTTTGAAAAGTGCAATTAAAGAAAAGCTGTTGGAATTTGACGACGTGAATGAAGATTATGAAAGCTGCAATCGTCCTAGGATGGAACTTGTTATGAAATGTATTTCTGTCTTCTTGAACATATTTTTAAACAATTACACGAAAATGAAAAATAATCCAACAGTAAACAGAGGAACGAAACGTAAGTACACGATTTTGAAGTGCAGTGCTGCAGAATAATATTTAAGTTCTCAGGAATGAAAAAAAGTGAATTAATGACGGGTGAGAAATCATATTTTTAAGTTTAATAAATTTTCATCACATTCATTTAGGAAAAAAAGCGCGAGAGGGGTGAGAGTGCAAAGACCAACCATACCTCCTCGTGGTGCCTCTCGGGAAACGCTGAAAATATTTTTTTTACAGTAGGCAAACATGGCTCTGGCAAGTATTAACGTGATGAAAAAAAACGCAATTCGAAATGTTAAAAAGAAAATATAAATACAGGTTTTCCATTCAAAATTACATTCTAAAGTTTTCATTTAGTTCTAAACATAAAACTCACACTCACAAAAATGACCAATTATTTAATACAGAAATTATCAGTAGAGCAACGAAACTTCAGGAAAGCGCCGCTCAACAACACGTTTCGTTCCATCGCTTAGCGAATTGCCCGTTTTGCGAGGACCAGGCCCACAGCTCAATAATTCTGTACCTCAGAACCAGACTAACGTAAGTCCATTTTCGTCATTTTTCGGTAGAGGGGAAAAACGATTGTCGAATACATCGTTTTTCCCCTCTACTGAAAAATGACGAAAATGGACTTACGTTAGTCTGGTTCTGAGGTACAGAATTTTCCCCCTCTCTTTCTTCGCGGCGGTCCCGGCTCGGTCCCCTGGTACACGTTAGGGGTAATACGAAGAATGGTTGCCAAGTCGAAAATCGCCCCAGAATTAATTAACTCCGGTAAACTTGGGGGTCTGGGGTTTTGGGCCACGAGGAATCACGAGGTTTGGTTTTTCTAAATAAATTTGTCAAAAATATTGAACTTCAACACACTTCAATCTTTACACTGCTCACTTTGTACCATTTCTTTAATTGTATAGTTTGTTTTATCATCAATTACATTTTATTTTTATGACTTTTCAAACTTAATCTTTGTATAGAATAGTTCCCTTTCCAAACTCTAACTTTGTTTAGAATAGTTTACAATGGTGCACTTTAACCGGTTATCTTTTCAGCAATGGTTTCACAAATTTTCTTATGGCATGTATTGTTTTGATAAATCACAATTGAAAATTTAAATCTTCGAGTTAGCTTCGATACCTATTTTCCTCGAGCGGAGCTCGGTCACCCGCTGGCACTAGATAAACTGTATTTACTGATCAAAATGCTTAAACTAACTGGTGAGCCATTCCATTTCGAGACAGGCAGGGCCTGTCAAGGGCGGATCCAGCTTCTGGCTAAGGAGGGGGTCATTTTCGGAAAGGGGGGTGTCAAAGTGCAATTTTTGGGCAAAAATGGGGGTTTTTGACAATTTTTTTCGTAATATAAGTACCAAAAATGCAATTTTTTGCTATATTTTGTCGGTTAAGGGGGGGTCATGACCCCCATGACCCCCCCTCTGGATCCGCGCCTGGGGCCTGTCCCATGACCATCACCGATTTTTTTTAAAAAATTAGAGTAGTTACGACTAAGGGGCATATGAAATACCCTGAAAGGATTTTGCGCAGTGGCGGCGCCAGCTATGGGGCAAGGAGGGCAATTGCCCCCCTGTCGGGAACGTCTTGCCCCCCCCATCGGGGAAAATTTCGTGCTTCGTCGGGAAAAAATTTCCGACGATCAAATTTTCCAACAGAAATCTGAGCGCCGAAAATGTTTCTGATTCTGACGTATTGGTAATTTTCTTCGAATAAAATCATTCAACGAAAAAAACTATATTTTTTTTCTAAAACATTTTCAGTATTCGACAAATTACACGATTTCAGACCTAGTTCGAACACGAGAACCTTCGGAAAAGCAACAAAAGGAATCGGCGAGCGGCCGTCATATCTCTTGGACAAACGTTAAGTTCTGCTGGAGAAAATTATTTTTGTTCAGGTTGAAAAGAGCAAATCTTCCTTTTTTTTTCTCATCAGCGGTTCCCACCCGCAAATCGCCAGCAGCATGGCAAACGGACTTTCATTGTCACTTTCTGAGAATCTGATAATCATCAACGAAAAAATAGCTGCTTAGTGCTTAATTGCTCCAACCTCATTTAAGACTAGCCGCTAGACACGTGTTTCTTTGAGGGCTTTTGTCACCCACCAACTGTCGAGGAGCGCGGGGATTAGCTAGACCCCTTTTTCCTACTGGGACGGCGAATGCCACAGGCTCCCGCGCATTGCATAGCGAGCTAAAGAAGCGAAGCACGCAGCCCACCCCAGTTCTAACTCAAAAACTTTTCATTCACGGAGTTACTTCTTTCTTAGCAAAAAGAAAAAAATTGGAGCAATATTTGAACGAATTAAAATTTATACAGACAGAATAGAACAGATGTAAATCATCTCCAGAACTCAGAAGTAACTGGGTAAGTGTGTTGTAAACTTTTGGAATGCTTTTTTTTACAATAGGAGCGGGAGCAATTTGAATTTGATGTTTTCTTTTTTCTTTCTTTCATTTAAAAATGTGCACATTTAGATAGCAACGAGTAAATAATTAATTAATCTACACACTTTGTGTGTTTGGAGGCGAGGCAACAAAAAAGTGTTGATACTTTTGTTTCGCTCCTATTTTTCTCTCTCAAGCATAATAGTTTATAAGCTAACTCTTTTTATTTATTAATTTCAATTACACTTCATTTGTTTTTCATTTCCTTTTTTTGTTTCGTGTATCCTCTGAAGTTTTCAATCCTCATTTTTAAGAATCCCCATTTTCAACCCCAGGCGCAACAAGGAAGGGGGTTATAAAGTTGACGTGTCTGTGTGTTTGTCGATCTGTGTATCTGTCTGTGGCTTTCTAGAGCCTAATCGGATGGACCGATTTCAAAAAAAAAAAAATGTTTGAAAGGAGAGTTAATCGAGATTGTTCTTAGCTAAGTCGCGTCTTCGAATGACATTAATTAACGAAGATAGTAATTAAAAACCTTTAAAACGTTTCCCTATTTTTGAAGAGAAAAAATACTTGAAAAGCTAAAACAACGGTATCAAAAGAAAGAAAAAAAAAGCGTCTGATAGAATGTGTTCGGAACTTCCATGTTATATAGCATTCGAATATTAACTAACGTTTTTTAGCAAATGCGGCTTAGCCTTAAATTTATGATATTAGATATAGTATATTACGATTTACGATTGTCTGTCGACGGGAAAAGAAAACTCAATGATTTAAAATGTTTTTCTGTCGCCATTTTCTATTTGCTAACAATTAAAATACTAGTAATTGTATAAAACAGTAAGAAACCGCTCCTAATCCAGGGCTAAATTGATTTTAGTATGAGGTTTTAAAAGAATACTCAATTTTTCCTCTTTATTCTGCTTTTGCGACTGACAAATTTACTAGTAAGGAGTATCTTTCCTTTTCCGTGTTTACCTTGTCCTCTCGGAAAAAAAAAAAATATATTTAAATTTAAAATGCTTTTGAGCAGTGTAGTTCATTTTAATCTGGGTCGGGGTTTTTAAAAATTTTTAGTCTTTGTACTTGTACTATTTAGTTTTAGTTTCATGGTAAGAACGATTACCTTTCAATCGAATGTACCACAAAAAATTGAAGAACTGGGGACAGGGGGGGGGGGTAACTAAACTTTTGAATTTTACCTGTGCCCCCCTGTCGGGCAAGCTTGCCCCCCTGTCGGACATTTCCTAGCGCCACCTCTGATTTTGCGAGAAAAAATTTATTTCTAGAGTTATAGCGTATTGAAGTTTTGCACAACGGCGGCCATTTTGGAAAAAATGAGCAAAGTGCTCAATTAGAAATGGACCCTATTTCAAAAGTATTTAACTTTTTTGAAAAATTATTTTTTCTACGTGCACATAAGAACCTATATATCAACTAGAGATCATTTTTGAAAATTTAGCGTGATTTTTTGATACAGAAAAAAAATTACTTTTGCAGTGAAAAAACTGCATTTTTTCCGATTTTGTGATTTTTTTTCCCTATGAAAAAAAAGTTTTTTTTCCTAAAAAGAGGGGCATTCTGAAGCCTTATATGGTAGTTTCTTAGTATATTTTATCGTAATCCTGAGATGCATACAGCTGTGGAAATACAGTTCGAAATTTTGAACATTTTCAAAAAATGACGATATTTAAAGTGAAATTACTCAAAAAGGCCATTTTTTAAAAATCTAAAAATTGGCTCATTTAAACTCCATTTAGTGCCCAACAAGTGGGTATATACGAAATCCCGTGTTTTTTCCCCGTTCAAGTTTTATGATTTTTTGAAAATGACCTTATCACCAACTTTTTACCAATTTTGTGATTTTTTTTCCATATGAAAAAACTTTTTTTTTACTAAACAAAGACAGCAGTCTAAAGCCCTTATAAGGTAGTTTCTAATCATATTTTATTGTGATCCTCAGATGCATACAGCCACGGAAATAAAATTTGAAATTTTCAAAATTTTCAAAAATCACCAATCTTTGAAGTGCAATTACTCAAAAAAGCCATCTTTTAAATTTTTGAAAATCGGCTCATTTGAAGCCCATTCAGTGCTTAATAAGCTGATATCAATCTGTTCCCGTGTTTTTTCTCGGTTGATTTTATATGATTTTTTAAAAGTTGGTATTTTTTGTATTTTCATAAAATCAGAAAATCAAACATATTTCTACTATTTTGCCACTTTAATTCTTTTTGATACCAACTAATTAAAATTATAATATACTTTCACAGTAATAATTAAGATCTTTATGAATTTCATATCATTTACCCAAGTATAATGTGCAGCACTTCAACCGAGTAATTGGTTTCTTCATAAGCTTCCTAATATGAAGCAGCATACTTTTAGTATTGTTTACAAGTTCAATAACCGGAATATGTTAAATTTTCATGCTTGTTGCACTTCAAAAGCACTTAAATTACTCTGTTTATAAATAATTGTCGTAAGATGTTAATATCTGAGCGCCCCCCCCCCCCCCACCGAAAAAGAAATGCTTTCAAGCAGTATGCATGTATTTATGAGTATCTATCTTTCTTAATTGGAAGCATTTAATTTGAAGTTTAACATTTGTTGAGGCTTGTAACATAACATTTAATTTAAAAATCGTCTGCTGAAAAATTAAATTTTATGTTTGATATTTGAAACTGGCATTTAAAAATATATTACTTAATGAATTAAAGTGGCAAAATAGTAGAAATATGTTTGATTTTCTGATTTTATGAAAATACAAAAAATACCAACTTTTAAAAAATCATATAAAATCAACCGAGAAAAAACACGGAAACAGATTGATATCAGCTTATTAAGCACTGAATAGGCTTCAAATGAGCCGATTTTCAAAAATTTAAAAGATGGCTTTTTTGAGTAATTGCACTTCAAAGATTGGTGATTTTTGAAAATTTTGAAAATTTCAAATTTTATTTCCGTGGCTGTATGCATCTGAGGATCACAATAAAATATGATTAGAAACTACCTTATAAGGGCTTTAGACTGCTGTCTTTGTTTAGTAAAAAAAAAAGTTTTTTCATATGGAAAAAAAATCACAAAATTGGTAAAAAGTTGGTGATAAGGTCATTTTCAAAAAATCATAAAACTTGAACGGGGAAAAAACACGGGATTTCGTATATACCCACTTGTTGGGCACTAAATGGAGTTTAAATGAGCCAATTTTTAGATTTTTAAAAAATGGCCTTTTTGAGTAATTTCACTTTAAATATCGTCATTTTTTGAAAATGTTCAAAATTTTGAACTGTATTTCCACAGCTGTAAGCATCTCAGGATTACGATAAAATATACTAAGAAACTACCATATAAGGGCTTCAGAATGCCCCCTCTTTTTAGGAAAAAAAACTTTTTTTTCATAGGGAAAAAAAATCACAAAATCGGAAAAAATACAGTGTTTTCACTGCAAAAGTAATTTTTTTTCTGTATCAAAAAATCACGCTAAATTTTCAAAAATGATCTCTAGTTGATATATAGGTTCTTATGTATACGTAGAAAAAAGAATTTTTCAAAAAAGTTAAATACTTTTGAAATAAGGTCCATTTCTAATCGAGCACTTTGCTCATTTTTTCCAAAATGGCCGCCGTTGTGCAAAACTTCAATACGCTATAACTCTAGAAATAAATTTTTTCTCGCAAAGTCCTTTTAGGGTATTTCATATGCCCCTTAGAGTAGTTACGACTAATTTTTTTAAAAAAAATCGGTGATGGTCATGGGACACTTTTCACACCTGCCTGCCTGTCTTGAAATGGAATGACTCTGGTATAAAAGAAAACAAAACGAAAAAAAAAACGATTCAACTAGCAATTAGAAAGTTTTAGAAATTATTATATTTTTAACTTTACTGTCTCATTTTCTGAATATAATAAGTGCTGTTTGCTTATATTGTTAGGAATCTAGCGGATTTTCGGCAAAAAATATTTATTTATAACGAGGCGAAGCATTTAAGTGATCGAAATAATATAGCTGTTTCGTAACGATAACTGCGGAGACAGATTATTGAAAGAAGAAATCTCTCTCTCTCTCTCACTATTATTCATTATAAACACTCGAATGTCATGACTCATTTCGTGAACTCTTCTTTATGTTTGTTCTCTTCTTTATATTTTGACTTGGTTAAAATTTTGATGTTTATGAAACGACTTGATTATTCAGTGATCGTAATGCAACTGAATATTTTTGGCCTTTCGTAAAAGTGATTCAACACTTGACCTTCCCACTTCATTTTTAGTAGAAATAATGTTATAGTAAATGTTAATGACATTTTGAAACTGCTGAGTGATCTAGTGGATACTTATACGAGAGTTAGAGCACGGACAGATGAATTTGAAATCATGAATTCTTTTAAACTGTGTTGGAAAGTCTGAACTGTGAGAAAATGCCTTAATTTACAAGTTTCAATCGTTTTAAAACCAGAATTCAATGTGAAAAATGTGAAAAGACTTCGAGAAAAAAGCAAATAAAGCTAAACACAATTGCAAACAAAAACACATACAGCTTTAGGTCCGGTTTCCTAGGAGTAAAATCGTCGATCTCTGGCGAGGCGACAGACGCCGCCGCCTTCTGCGCATGCGCCTGAGCCGCAGAGTGACGTCGCTTCATGGCACGCTCCAATCAAACTGGTTCTGATTCCAGCGTGCGTCGCGCCCGGCGTCAGCGACGATTCTAGGAAACCGGGCCTTTAGGAGGGGCAGGGGGTGAGATCGGCAATAGAGAACAGCGATGGTGCCATTATTCTCTACTACGGTTCCATTTTTCACCCCGCCGAGCACGTAGGATTGAGGGTGCCAGTTTTTCACCCAAGCTACGGATGAAATCTTGGCTCCCTCCTGGGTGCCGCTGGTGCTACACGCGTTTCATCCCTGACAGGTGCCCATCGCGCAACCAGAAGTTTTAACAGTTGTCCATTTATAAAGGACACAAAAAGAAATTTCTTTGTTAGATGAAGGAGAAAATGACGTGTACCATGTACCAGCTTCAAATTACTAGAATTTAAAATGTGATTTAAGATAAAGCTGAAATGTAACAACAGAATAAATGACACTTCATCAGACAAAAATGCTTCTGACACCATTTCTCTAAATTATTACGCAAATGAAAAAAAATTCTCCAAAAAACATTATTATTTATCCATATACAGAGATTCTCTATGTTTCGAATTGTCCACTCTGTTAAAAGCCTTTTGGAAATAAAATAAACAATTGTATTCAATCTGATATATATTTTTTTAAAATGTAGGTAGTATAACTGCCATGATTAGCTCGCTACATTGAATTATACAGTCAGCAACCAAGATAAGCCTCATTCTTTTCTTACGATAGTTGATTTGAACTGTTGGATGTCCACTCTGTTACAGTCGAATTAATGATGAAAAAGACTTATTTTTTCTTGAAATTTCAGACAGACTTACAGTTTTAAACTGTTTATGCTTGTTCTGTGATTGTAACTTTTCTTTATGATTATAAAGATGTTTTTAAAGAGCTATTTGTCCACTCTGCTGCTACACAGATGAGTCATGAACTAGCCATTTACACTTAGATACACACAAATAAATGAAGACTCCACAAAAAAAGAAATACGATAAGCTGACGGAAATTATTTAAACTGATAAACTTAACTAAACAGTTTCAGACATGATTTGTACCATTTTCGTTGGAATGACCCGTATAGCTTCAATATCATCCTCGGATTTGCGCTACTTTCCTTTTTTTTTCTTTTCGCAATTTTTAGGTGATGACTTGCCAAGTGAGTTTGTTCTCTTGTGTTTTGGTACAGCATCTGTTTTGATATTGTGCGCTTAAGGTTTTCTGTAGTTTTGGGCTTCTGACATATGTTTGTTTTTCCAGGGCTCACATTCCCCCTAAAACTCCTAAAAAGTTTCAGACCTCCTAAAATTGTACTAAATTTTGTGGCATTCCTAAAAAATTAGAAAATTTACATGAGCTCTTAAGGGGAACTTAAAATACCTTTCTGAAAGTATTTTGTAGCCAAAGGTGAACTTTTCCCTAGATATTTAAATATGATAAATATTACATTTTACAGAATTTTTCGTTAAAAACTCATTCTTCACACTATTTTAAATCTTAAGACTAAAAATTCTTCCACTTAAAAACGAACTTTTTAATCTTTGAAACAGCTGTTTCACCTCTCTACCTGAATAAAACATAACCTGCCCGTGAAATTTTCGCCTTTGAGCTGTTTCTTACGCGCCCGAGCTGAATTATTTGCGATTTTCGCAATCTGTTAGCATCCGCTTCTATGAACCTCGCTCATGTTTGTTTATTGTGTAAGTTTGCTGCTTGGATATCGACAGTTATATTCTTGCCATTAGTTTGAACCTTTTTTAATTTTCTTTTGTTAATTGATTATTTGTACGCTCGTCATTTGATGTCAACCCATTCAAAAATGTTAATCCTGTTGCATCTGAATCAGTTCAAACCATGACCATTCTTTAAAAGTAGCAATAGTTTTCATCACCAACTTTTTTTTGGGTCCAAAATTTTTTTGGAAAAATTAAATAGATTTAAAATGTTGATAAGGATGTTTGGGATAGCATTAAAATTCAGGGAATCCAATACATCAAGTAAACTTAGGCAACTGTTATAAAAAGATGTGCATTGTACTAAGTCACTGAGAGATTCCTTTTCTTTACTTTCATTTTCTGTTCAAAATTAGGGTTATTAAGTCAATTATACTCATTAATTATTCCTACAGCTCTTTAAAATTTTCGCTCAATAGTTTTTCTTCACCATTTGCATACTTTTTCATCCTTTAAAAACGCACTAACTTATGTCTTATTTATTGAGAGTTAGAGGTAGCATGCATAAAATTGTAGCCCCAGCTAAATTTGATATTCAAAAATGTTCACACTACTTCAAATATCATTCTATTCTTAAGGGGCAGGGTTGAAAAGCAAACATATGGGTTTTGACAATACATAGATATTACACTACTAGTTTCAAATCAAAATATTGCCGTGGTTCTGAAGAACTTTTCAGTACAGGAAACTTTTCTGGTAATTAAGAAACTGACGAAAAATATGAAAAAGCAGGTTTCTTTAGATAATCTTAAAATCAAAGTGCATTAAGCACAGCTATTAGAATTTATAAAGCTGTGGCTGTACTTAATGATATATGCAAATTAAGATTTTCTAAAGTTGTCCGGCAATGGAAAATCTACTGTTTTAGTCTCTTACATTACATTCGAAAACAATGAGAGAAAAAAAAATACTAACTAAAAATTGTTTGGTGGTGCAAGACGGTTTTCGATTCGTTACATTGAACATAACAGGCGACACAATCTATCTTTGAAAGTGAAAATTTTGAAAAAAAAAAAAAAAAAAGACTGCAAATAAAGTGCCTTCTCGCTTATGAACATGTTATATAACATCAAAACATTTTTGTTTTTGTTTTGACTCTTTTATTTTTTGCTCAACTATTTGAAGATTAAACAAAATGCATTTTCAGCTTGGTTTGTCGGGTACTACTGTCAGGGATCTTATGTAGTCAAACAAAATCGACTCCTAAAACTTTCCTAAAATTTTATTAAATAATTCCTTAAATTCTCCTAAAACTTTGAAAGAGTCTAGCGAATCCTGTTTTTCTAAGGTCAGCTTGGTTTTTATTTATCTCCGGAAAAGTGCTTTATAACTAAATGGGATGCCATTTAGCAAACGAATAAGCATTTCAAAGATCATGAGTTTTGCCACTTTCGCGTCGTACGGCACACGTTTAAGTTTATATTCTGAAACGGCCAATAAGATTTAAATTAGAAATATGAGAGAAAATTCACGCTGAACGCGAATCCTTTTTTCTATGTCGCCTATATTTTTTCCTCGCTTAAGTTTTAATTTAAAATGTATAGCTTGCTTTGAAAAGCTGCTTTTTCCAGGAAAATGTGCTGATAAATTTTCCTGCCCTGTAAACACTTCAGTTTACAGTCTTTTTACCGTAAAACTTTCCTGAAATTTTAACAGTGTGGCTCATTTGTGCCTTTCACAGCAAACGCGGCCTTTCTGTACACTGTTAAAAATTTTCCTGAAATTTTACGGTAAAAGTTACTGGCTACAGTAAAAATTTTTTTACTGTAAAAGTTTACGGAAGAGAAAACGAGAATTAAAAAACACGAGATACGAACCACAAGGATCGAACTCGGGACCCAATTTTTTCACACTGCTTTACTATCTACGGTACCAGATGAGACACATCAGGAGAACAGAAATAGGGCGTCATCTGCATCTCACAGTAAGTCCCGTGGTGATCATTTGGCGCTGCAATGGTTTTTTTTTAATCGGGACAATTCACCGTGAAAATTTTATGTACGTTAAACGCTACGTTTTACAGTAACATTTACCGTAAAAGCTTCCTGCCTTTTTAACTGTGGGGTCCATGTAAACGAGCTCTATACTCACGGCGGTATCCCGTCCACGTTGAAGTGGGTGAAGGCGATGTGCACCCTCTCTCCGGGGCGCCCTTGGAAGAAGTAGTGGCACTCGGTGGCCCGGGGGTAGAGCCCCGGGAAGTTGGGGGAGGCGAAGCTGCCGTTGGCACCCTCCTCGCTGCGGAACACGAATCCGCACACTGCGAAAAGAAAGTCAAATCGAATCACTTCGTTCCGTGCTCTGACGTTTCACAAATTGGAAAAAGGAACGCTATGCTAAGCACAAAAAGTGGTATCTGCACTTTTTGACCCGTTCAGACCTGGTGTCCGGTATACCGGACATCAACTTTGAACAGCTGCTGATCATGTAATAATTGATTAAATTACTTGATTTTTTTTTTTTTTTTTTTGTAGTTTACTCTTGACATTCG
Source organism: Uloborus plumipes (assembly GCA_038373865.1). NCBI lineage: Eukaryota > Metazoa > Arthropoda > Arachnida > Araneae > Uloboridae > Uloborus > Uloborus plumipes. The sequence goes on from JAXGGA010008399.1 coordinate 31,246, forward strand.
GTATATTATCATCTGTGCAAAAATTTCTAGTTTTGAAATTGTCAAAATTCCAAAATATGGATTGGAAGATGGAATTTGACTCGTTTTGCCAACGATAGATTTTTGTCGCGAAGGCGAACTTTTTTTCTGATTTTTTAAAAAATATATAATCTTTTATTTATCGTTTCAAATGCTTTTTTTGTTTTGTTATTGTTTGGCTGAATATTTTGCGATAAAGTTTGTGTGATGTTCCATTATATATTTTTTTTGCTGAAATATTAATTTCAAAATATGTATCTGGAAAATTGGATACGTCATAGCTATTTTAATATTTTACCCACAAGCTTGAAATTTTGTTTGTGAGATGCTCTTAGCCATAGTACTTTGTGTACCAAATGAAAACATTTTTGGTTAACTATTTCATAATTCCGACTGAAGGGGTTCAAAATTGAGTTATCGCCACCAGGAGGCTCTTGGTGACGTATTTCACTATTACACAATATTATATGGTCATTTGAGAACGGGAAATATTTTTTAAAAATTCTGAAAAAATTTCACTCGAATCAAATACATGGTGGCGCAAAACTTTGAAGAGTCATATCTATCAGTTTGAACTCGACTGCAGATAGCACTTTTGCGCTTAGCACGGCAGTAACACTACAGAGAGCTTCACTGTCGCTCGACAGCCATAGAACCAAAGGACACTCGCGAGCCGTACTTTACTTTTTTCTCTACTTGCGAGTTCTCGCCGACAGAGTGGTGACGATATTTCGACGCTGCTCTCTCTCTCTCTCTTGCAGGAAATCGACTGCGTCCAAGTCTACGGTGATGCGGCGTATGAAAGCTCCCTCGTTTGGTATGGAGTAGCTCTTGGCGAAATTAAATTCCCGGCACAGACAACATTCTCGTGGCAGTGGCCTGTCTCGAGAAATGCACTGGATGTGCAAATGATTCGTCGCCGATACGCAGCCACGGTCCGGAGCAAACAGACTGCGCGCGCAACTCCAGTTGGCAAATGCGTAGCCTACGAGGATGCGGCCACTGATCTCCCGTGCGGTGAAATTTATCGTTTTAAAAATTGTTATTCACGCTTTTCGGACGCTAGCCCCTCTTCCGCCAATGCCTCCTCAACACTGAATGCCGATTGAAGAGCCGAGTAGATAAAGGTGATACAGTGAACTCTCATTTATACGCCGCCTCATTTATGCGCCTTTTTCGCATATACGACGATTTTGAACGGTAACAGCACATTCCATAGCAAAATAATGATAGTATCGTTCGTTTATGCGTCGCTCTAAAGATAAATATTTCACTTATGCGCCGAATTTTCCCTAAAATGTATGAATATTTATTTATTTTCTATAAAATATAATCATTTTTCTTTACTTTCCTTCTTAATATTTCGCCTTTATTGCTCACGGAAGGCATTTTTTCCGCATGAACTAGAGTTCTGACAGGGACAATTATCTATTATGCATTGTTTTAAAGGGAACAGTTTGTAATTGGGTATGCTACAACTTTTGTTTTCTCTTAATCATTATAGTTACGTTACAGCAATTGCCAAACTGTAGTAATGTGTCCCTTTTCTATAGTAACATTCTTATTCCCTCTCTCATTAGAACCTATGTTGAGTTTTAGTCCTTTAAATAGGCTTGTTCACTTATACGTCTCTCTCACTTATACGCCTTTTTCTGTTGGTCCCTAGGGCAGACGCAGAAGTGAGAGTTCACTGTATGTGACATTTGAATTTCGCCGACTTACACAAATTCAAATCAGTGTGTGTTCAATTTTGTTAACTTACTCAATGCACCGTTAAAGGGGCAAAAAACTAACCTTTTCACCTTCATTCATGGTAAAAAATATGTTTTTCCAAAACTGTCACATATTACTTTTATCCATTTGCCCATTCAATTGCTTTCTGGGTTTAATCTTCGAGCAAAAATGAGCCCAAGGCTCTGAGCATACTCACTGCTATATCTATCGAAGCTCTTCGAAACAAAGAAAAATAGCAGAGAGGTTAAAGATTGGTTGATTTCTAAATTTGAATTCAGAAATGTACCAATCAAAACTTTCATTTGAATTGCTTGGACTCATCGCCAAAAGCCGATGGCCGCAAGGTGGCGCTCACTTCCGAACGGATTTGTTTTTGAGGCAAATGCGGTAGGCATTTAATACTGTCGTCCCCGCTTAATCGGGTAACGGATAAACGAATACCCGCTTATACGAATAAAATATCTCGGAATCGATGCCATAGACGTAACGTAAAAGGTCCCCACTTAATCGAATAATATTTCTCGGAACCGATAGTATTCGTTTAAGCGAGGCCGACGGTATTAAGATGGCGTTGATATTAGTCGGCCATTTTTTTTCTCCCCCAAAATGATAGATTTCTGCAGTGAGCAAATGCGCTCCAGAATTTTAAAGAGGAAAAAAAAGACACTGAGTCATCAAGAAAAGAAATCTTACCCGACGAGGCGTCTTGTTTGGCTCCAGTCATGCCGAAATCTGAAAAATGAAGAAATAAATGAATTCATAAACATTTTATTCAAAGGGTCAGGAAAACAATCTCTACTGATATACTATTACTATAGCAGCAGAAGTATATAGCAGAAGGAGAATAGGAAAGCAGAAAATTTGGCTGTGTAGAACATATACGGGGCGTTCCGTTTTAACCCATTAATGCCTAGCGTCCCTTTTTAAGGACGGTCCGAAAAGTGTCTCAATTGACCAAAAATGAACATTTCAACCAAATAATAGTGTTCAATGAATACCTTGGTATTGTTTCAATTCATTATTAACAGATAGCAGCTCATGACCATTGTGAAGTGTGTTCTGTAGACACACTTCACGATGGTCATGAGCTGCTATCTGTTAGATTATGATCAGATTATGATCTTTATCAGATTATGATGATTCAGATTATGATCTATGATGATTCAGATTATGATCTTTATCAAGAATGACATTGCTCACAATCTCAAGAACAAAAATCCTTTTCAAAATGATTCCCAGCTTCCGAGTTTATGCTAATTGCTGCTTTTATTTCTTCCTATAAAATGTCTTTTTTAAATATCATATCGTTGGCAGAAAAAAAATTAGTGAATAAAGTATGCACCCTCTGGTGTCTATCGTAACTTTATAAGGACGATTTTTCTTTCTTTAGTAAAAAAATAATTTTTGACATGAAATTTTTTTAATTATTTTTCCTGTCCATTGAACACTATTTGTAACCAGTATACAAAATATCTTTGGGAAGAAAATGTGAGGCGTTAATGGGTTAACTTGCATGGCCTCTATTTCGCAACCGTTCGTCCCAGATGGATACCTCCATAGGCAAAAATGCTCTGTTGAAAGTTGGATAGGGGGGAAAAATCTGATCAAAAATACAACTTTTCGTACAGACTCCTGGTCCCTTAACTTATGCTTAGGGAAATCAAAAGCATGGAAAAACAATTCTGACACAAAAAGTTTGACATTCAAAAAAAAAAAAATGATACGGACTCCAGGTTCCCAAACCTATCTCTAGAGAAATCAAGAACATAAAAAACAATGCGAATACAAAAAGTTTGGATATGAAGCGCGGCGCCACTTCACATTCGCAGTCAACAGCCTCCGTTTGGCGGAAAATAGCCACCAACAGTAGTATAGCGGCTTCAGTAGAATGACAACCGGTCATTCTATACGAAAGGGCGAAACGTTAATATCTCACTTTCAGCACGGCCCCGTAATGCTTTGAACTCAAATATCTCTTTCAGTTTTAATCGCAAAACGTTCACTTTTTTTTTTTTTTGTTTAAATTACTTTTCAATGGAAAATTTTTTCCTAAGCATAAGTAAGGGGACTTAAAGGCCGTATAAAAGTTCAGATTCCGTACTGTTTGTCTGAATGTTTTTCTTGCTTCAGACGTTTAATGTCTTAACTCTGCACCTCAAGGTGCGCATTTTGGCAATTTATTGAAAGTATGCATCTCGGACGACTGGTTGCAAAATTGAAGGTCATGCTAGTTAAAACGGATCACCCTGTATGTCTGGATGCGTGTACACTGTTAAAACTACAGGCTGCACAAAGCACATTTAACCCTTTAAGCCGTCAATTATTTTACCAGAAATGCTTCCAAAAAAGGCATATTTTTTTATTGCATATAGTGAAGTACCATACTTAACAGAATAAGAATATAAAGAATTTTTAAATTTTTTTTCGTTTTCAATGCGTTTACAATATTTTTTATTTTCCAATTTTGGTCACAAAATCCCGAAATATTTGCTTTTTTCCAAGTACATTCTGCATGCAGTAATGAATGGTTTACAAATGATGCAAAAATTTCTCTCACACTTACTGTGAATTTTGAGGTTTACAATTTTCCGAACAGTTCGGGCAAATCTGAAAATATCGACGCCGTACGGGCAAACCAGATGAGGCCAATTTCGGGTAGCACGTACACCGTACGGGCAAACCGTTTAAAGGGTTAAGGGTGAACGTTGTAGCCCCAGCGGCACCCCCTAAAGGGTGACAATTGACTCCCTATGGCACCCTTCAGGGCGCCACTGGTGCTTACAAGGTTTTACCATGAAAGGAGCCTTGTGCAGTAGGGTGGGCGAAAAATAAAAAGGTTTTCAGATCAACCTCTAATAGCTGCCAAAAGCTGTCTTTGGTGATGGTAAACTAATGCGCAAAATTTGAGAAAAATCGGTTAATGTGTTCAGGGGGCGCTGCGATCGCACAGTTTTATCATAGCTTTGTTATGAATTTTATGTTTAAAATACGAAAAACAACGCCGTTAGCTAACTTCATTACATTTTTTTACTCGTAAGATATATTTATGCATTAAAAGCACATGAAATAGCTCACAAAAATCATTTTACGTTATCTGCTCATATTTCAAGCATCTTAAAAAGAAACAAAAACGTGAAAAATAGTGAATTTTAGGAAAATATTAAGTAATCACTGATGAATTTTTACAAAATGTGACATAAAAATTATGAAAATGCAAACATATGTCACCATTAAACAGCACTACTTAAATATCATTGAAACATGTTTAAAAAAATATGTGCAAACGTACACAACATATATGATACGAAAATTTTATGGGTCACAGTTACAGCTTTCACAAAAAGTCTTTTTTACATTCAAGAAATGCAGTTCTATTCGAGCCTTTAAACGTGCACGAATGAAACCATCCCTCGCTTCCATTCCACTAATGGCAAGGGCTAATCCAGCTTCTGGTTAAGGGGGGGGGCATTTTCGGAAAGGGGAGGGGTCAGAGTGCAATTTTTGCGCAAAAATGAGGTTTTTGGCAAGTTTTTCGTATTTATAAGTATCAAAAATGCAATTTTTGTGCTATAGTTGGTCGTATAAGGGGAGGGGGTCATGACGACCCCCCCCCCTTCTGGATCGGTGCCTGACTTATGATCAGTGATACAATTGACTGATACATCCGTTCCTTCCTTTACGCTGAGTTTCACGGATTGCCCAAGTAAATATCCACATTTTTCTAAGAAAAAAGGGAACATTACCCGGTTTTCACGAAGTCATGTATAGTTCGTCTTTAGATGGCACCATCGTTATAGGAGGTTCTGTTACAAGCACGTTTTCTCAGGGCCACATGATCAAGTCTACATAGTCGGAAGAAGAAAAGTTGAGCTCAAAAATGACAAAGGTGCGAATATCATTATTGTGCACAAAATTTGTGTCTCTAACTCTTAAAATTCAACAAGCAACTAACTGCCGACATTCGACAAGCAACTCATGAGTGTCACTTCGATCGTCATTTAACATTGCCAGCAAAATATTTTCAGCATATCCAAAAAAAAAAAAAAAAAGATAAAAGCTCTGAATGACTGGATCGATGACATGTGACAGCTCGTCTGGTAAATAATGCGACAAATGAGAACTTTTTTTTTTTCCGAAGCCATCAGCTTCAACATACATGAGGACTGCGTACTATGCGCTTTGCCTCCTGACAAACACAGGACAGATTTACGGCACAAAGAGAATGAAAGAACATCCATGGGCAGGGCGGGATTCGAACCCGCGACCACTTGCTTGCGAGGAGAGTACTCTACCTCAAGGCCCACATGGCCCCAAAATGAAAACTTGCCATAAGTTTCGTGCACCATCATGCATGATGAGTTGCATATAATTAGAAAACAGCCATGTGCATAAACTTTAACAATGACAGAAACAAGCATTTTTAGGTTTGCTGCCATATAGTTTGTGCCGATGTACAAACGCAAATTTGACTGGCTGCCATGAGCCATCTAGAATGACTTTAGGAAGCAGGTACTGTTTCAGAAAGATGTGTGAATCACACTGCGAAAACCAGGGGAGCCAAAGGGGTGACTTTATTCAACATATACGGTAGTAGTAAGTACCCCACTCTATGCGGCAGAAGGAAGCAAACAACTCAACAGTGGGCGTGGTCGCTTCGCCGCCATCTTGGATGCTCACGTGATCTAGCAGGGGGTATTTTTGGATGACGTCATCAATGACGTCACGTGATTTCTTATAACCTTGCACGAGGGTTCCGCCATCTTGGATTTCTTATTTTTAATTGAGTATTTAATTGATTGAGCAGCCATCTTGGATGATCACGTGATTTCTCCGCCATCTTGTATTAACGCGTTAATTCATGTCTGATCTTGACTTACTTAATTATTCATTTAATTGGTTTATTTAATTTATTCTTACTGAAATAATATTTGCGAAGGTAATATTCTAAAATGCTGTTCCCATGCCTGGGTTTTGAACCCAGGACCTTTCGCTCCGAACGCGAGTTCTCTAACCACTAGACCGGACTAGGCAGTTACTAAGGATGGATAATAAAACTTGAAAAAGATAACTTATACCTTGTGACGTTATCTGTTGGTCACTATGAGCATTATAGAGAGCTGTGGAATCATAAAAATGTGAGTTTGCTAAAATCAAAAATAGTGGCGCCATCTATCGGAGAGTAGAAAAACACTTAAGTTTTATTCGGTTTTACCGTTTTAGTCGGAAAAACGGTATTGGAATTAAATGCTTGAATTTTATTAAAGTGAAGAAATCTGCTTGATAGAAAGAAATAGTGGCGCCATCTAGTGGATGACGATTTATTCCCAGATGGAAACTTATTTATTTGAACAAACTAATGTTTGGTGGGATTCGAACTTGCAATGTTAGAGTTACAAAAAGGAACCTAGATGATTGGCGCGCGCTTTACCAATCATGCTATGGCGACTTCGTGAGCTATCTATTATTTATGAAACACTTGAATGTTACTCTCTAAGATAACGTTTTATTGAAATAGGGTGTTGAGGGACTTGTTTTTACATGTTTTGGAGGAACATTGTTAATAAATAATGTACCAGGTTTATAAAATACAGCTCCAAACATCAACGAAAAATTTTATACAATTGATTTTCAAAATTTGATACATTTATCGTAATATTCGTGGTTTTTCAAAAATATTTCTTGTTATTATAAAATAATAAAATTTTTATAATTATGATTTCAACTATTAATTGAGATCTACTGATGTTCACTGAAATCCTTATTTTGTTTATATTAAGCATGTTTTGATTTTAAATCTTCCATGCCATTAGTCAAGTGCACGTGGGGCAAAGTGAAATATTTAATTTCGCTTGCCCATGCATTCATTTACTAAATCACATACGTGTTTCTTCTTTTATTAATTTATTCATTCTTTTACTTATTAATTCATCTATTTTTTATTAATTCATTCATTTATTTTGTTATTCATTCTATTTACTCATTTCTTTTCCTCGTATATTAATTAATTCCTTTGTGTATTCATTAATTTTTTCATTTATTTGTTTATTTACGTATTCATTTGATAAAAAGTACTGTAACTCGTCTAATAGAAAATACGTCATTGCAAAAATATTTTATTTTTCAATTTGACCCATGTTTTTTTGGGGGGGTTAAAATTTTTCACCTTTTTTTTTTTCAAGTTGCAAAATAACTGCCAAAAAATGAAAAAAATAACGTTTCTACGACAGTTGTATTACAAAAATACGCAGTTTCTTCTTTATGTACACTGATTTTCAGAACAAATTTCCAACTTGGACATTTTGAATCAAATGTGTTAACTTAATTATTTCACTTTGGCCCACATTCTCCTATATGCATAATAACAAAACGAAATAGTGTAATCAATATTTTTAAGGTGTTTTTATTGCATTTGTATTTTTCCCTTATTGTATCAGATATTCAGAGAGAATAACGAAGTTTACGATTCAAATTAATTTAGAGGGCATGTTTTTATTCATTACCGTCACGACGGCTTGCAGGAAGCATAATATGTTATACTAATAGTAAGAAGGCACATTGTTATATTAAAACGCAACTCATAAAAATTTTTGGATGTTCTTCAAGGAAAAAAGCTGTGTATCTTGCAACATATATAAACACAGTTGTTTAAATGGATTCTACTCGCTAACTAGATTCGTTGATTCAGTGCTTGCTATAGATTTCTCAAGCTTGAACTTAAAGTACGTTTCAACCCCTTAAGAAAAGAGTCATCCCTTACAAAAACATAAATATTCCTTATAAAATGTTTGCAGACGCACACAATCTTAAATGCACACACATTCGCAAACACAAACACACTGGCACCACACAGACACATTGACGCACAGAAAAACACGCTGGCACACACACACATACGGGCAAAAAACAAACACTCGGATATGCATACACTTACACACACACACAAACAAGCACAAACAACCATGCTTCATTTTTTGCAAAAAGAGTTATTTATTTTAATCAAACCCCACTTTGATTTACACGTTTAGAGCCATTTTTATCATAATTTTCGTAAATTACTAAGGAGCACATTATGTCATTTACATTTTCCAAACTTAACAGTTTTCAAATTTAAGTATTTTCTACATATTTAACATAACTTATCTATATTTAAGTTTAAAGACTTTTTTTCCATTCACAATCATTTTAAGCACATTTTTTTTTGAAAAATGCTTTCTACTACTGTGTTTTACATTTTCAAAGAATTATAATTATTTCTTAGTAATTTACTTATTTTTTCCATGATTATATACTTTATAATTTCCCCCTTTCAATGTAATATTTTTCTTTCTTTTACTGTATTCTCAAGCATTTGGATATTTTCATCGACTTAGAAAATATTTAATACAATTTATTTACGCAATTTTATGCCACTCATTTAAAGTGTTATTTTTCGTTTACACGTATTTCAACATCTGTACACTCTCATTTAAAGTTATATCAAAACATCCATTATAGCACTGACGTTTTCTTAGAACATCTTCAAACTTCATTAAATCTTAAATTTAAATTTAAATCTTAAATTTAAAAAATAAAGGTCCTTTCTCAGGACCACAATAATTTTTAAAAATAGTATTCACTCTTTTTTGCACACATACACATTTATACAGATTTTTTTTCTTCTTAGGAACTTTTATGTCTTGATATAATTCAAAATATAACATTAATATGCAAAGTTATCTTTGTTTTAAACTCTTTTTTTTCCGCTTTTATTGCTTTTTAAGTTTTTTTTTCTTTCAAAAAATTTCGAAATTTCGGATTTTTTTTCCCGAATGTAGTAAGTTGTTTTGTTTTAAAATTCCAGCTTTCCTATTTCGTTTTTTTTCCCCAGTTTGTTAAATTTTTCCTTCTTCCAGGTTTACAAGTTTTTTTTTTCTGTTTTGAAATTACCAAATCGGTACTTTTTTCTTTCTCGCAGCAAAATTTTTTTGTGAAAGTTTATTCCGAATTTTAAAGTTTATGGGGGAATATGTTTGTCTGTAAGTGAGTAGTTTTCAAGTTTTTTTTTTTTTTTTTTCAAAGTTATGCACATTTCTTTCTTTTTTATTGTTGTTTTTCTGTTGAAACATTTTCAAGTTCGCAATTTTTTTTTTTCTGTTTTCGAAAATTTGAAAGCTTTTCTATTTTAAGTTTTCAAAAAATATTTTTACGCTCTAAGTTTTCTATTTTCATAGTTTCTAATGTTTTAAAATTTTCAAGAATTTTTACTAGTTTTTGTGTCCCGAAATTGGCAAGTTTTTTCGTCTTTGAAGTTTGCAAAAAGTTTTTTTTTCCGTCCTGAAGATTGTTAAGTTACTATTTTTTTCTGTTTAGATTTATTTTCTGTCATTCAAAGAATGCGATCATGTAATAATGCGTGTATTTTTGCATTTGAAATTGCGATACGAAGTTATTAAAACTCTAAGAATTTTTTACTTCACCATTTGACTAATGTTGTTTTTCTCAATTTAGAGAAGGTTTGTCAGATTTTCTCGTAAGTGTTGCATGAAACGGCGAATTATTCAATGAGTGTTCCTTTTCAATTCTTCTTCGTTTTAATTTTCACAATTGTTTTAGGTTTTCTTTAAAATTAGTTCCTTTTAATCTTTACAAAATTTTTACTCAAACTTGTTTAACTACCGAAAGTTTATATTTCAAGGACGAAAAATAGTGACTGCTTCCGCTCAGTAGGTTAACTGGAAATCTTCCTGAATGTCTATACAATTATGTAGTGTTAGTTAATCGGTATTGTACGCAAGTATAACAGCTGAGATGATTGAATAAAACAATAGCTGTACCCCCGAAAGCAGAATACTGCTAAATCGGCGACGTACGTCGCAGAACAGACATCGGGGCTGCAGAACAATTCTATTTAAAATTTAAAAAAAAAAGAAAAAAAAAAAAAACGTTTCGCTTGTAGCCCATGTCTCGCAAAGCAGCAGGCAATAATGTCGGCGCCGTAGCCTGCCATATAGACCACAGCAGTGCCATATAGACCACAGCAGACGTACGGACGACTTGACTTGAGCTTCTGATGACAATCTGCAGTCCTTCTTATTTGGGCCGCAGAACTTTAGCTACGAAACTTGCAGTACACATTCGTTATTCAAATAATGTTTCCAACGATTATTTTTTCCCGCATGAGAATCGCGGGGACGCAAACTTAGTCTGAAATTCTGCGAGCCCTCACATTTTGGCCGCAGATCTTAAGTGACGAAGCTTGGGGTAGGTACACAAATCAGTTCTTCAAATTATGTTTGAAACATTTTTTTCGCAAGAGAGTCGCAGGGGCGCAGATTTTCAATTGAAGTTTTGCAGGTCTTCACATTTTATCCGCAGAACTTCAGTGACGACACTTTGTTTTTCTAAACCATGTTTCCTCATGAGGGAATCGCGGGGATGCAAGCTTCGCCTCAACTTCTTCGTGCTTTCACATTTTGGCCGCAGAACTTCAGTGACGAAACGTGAGTACAAATAGTTTTTCAAATTATGTTTAAAACAATTAATTCTTCCGCGTTAAAGAGTCGCGGGGAGCGGGATTCGTTTGAAGTTCTGTGGGGGGGCCTACACATTTTATCCACAGAACTTCAGTGACGGAACTTACAGTACAAACTATCGTTATTCAAATTATGTTTCAAACAATTAATTCTTCCGTGTTAAAGAATAGCGGGAAACCAGGCTTCGTTTGAAATTCTGCGGGTCTACACATTTTATCCGCAGAACTTCAGTGACGAAACTTGCGGTACAAATTAGGTATTCGACAATGTTGAAAACATTTTTTTCCTCGTGAGAAAATCGCGGGAGAGGGGGGGGAGGGTACTCGCTTGAAGTTTCGCGGTCTTTCACATTTTGGCCGCAGAACTTCAGACGCGAAACTTGCAGTGCATTTTATTAGTTATTCAAATGATGTTTAAAACTATTAACTCTTTCTGTTGAGAGAATCGAGGGGCGCAGTCTTCGTTTAAAGTTCTACGGGCTTTCACATTTTGACTACAGAACGTCAGCAACGAAACTTCCAGGACAAATTTGCTTTTCAAATTTTCTTTGAAACAATAAATCGTTACTCATCAATAAATGGCGGGGGGGAGGGGGGTTTGCTCTAAGTTCTCTTTGCGTTTTGACCGCAAAATTGCTGTGACGAATCTCACAGAACAAATTAAGATTTCAAATAATTTTTCCTACGGAAGAATCGAGGGGACACAAGCAACGTCTGTAGTTCTGCGGGCCTTATCATTTTAACCGCAAATTAGTTATTCAGATTGTATTAAAAACAATTTTCCGGTGAGAGAATCGCGGGGGCAAAGTTTTGTTTAAAGTTCTGCAGCATTTCACATATTGCCGCAGAATTGCACATACTGAACTCGCAGTGAAAATTATTTATTCAAATGATGTTTAAAAAATGTTTTTCGCGTAAGAGAAACGCGGGGTGGAGGGGGAGGGGAGTTTCCTTTCAAATTTTTCGGGATTTCACCTTTTGGCCGCAGAATTTCTGAGGATGTTGAAGTAAAAATAGTCATTCAAATTATTTTAAAACGATTTTTCCGCTTGAGAGAATCGCAGGGACGAAGTAATTATATTTGAAACAATTAACTTCAGGCTAAAATTAGGAAAATAGGTGTAGGCCAAGCCCCCCCCCCCCCCCCAATCGGAAAAATGTTTTTTTTTTCATTTGTTCTGCGATCTGGAAATTAGTTAACGTCCCAATGCCGAGCTTGAACTTTTTGAACTTGTGTTTTTTGAACTGAATTTCTGAACCGATGATGAAGTATATATAGTATGCATTAATAACATAATTATAAATATATTTGTTTAACTAAAGCGTTTAAAATATGAATTAATAAAAATAAAGCAAGAAGCAAACTTATGAAATCTTTCTAATTCAAACTCTTCATAGAAAAATAAAAAAAATTTCAAAAATAATCATTGTCTTTACCATGGTATTAAAAAATTAAGTTGATTTGGTTGGATTTTTGGCATTAAAGCCTTAATAGGCTATACTGAGATAAACAACTGTTCTAAAGTAAAAGTGTCAAAATGAAAATGTTTGAAGAAAGAGCCTGTAGAATTAAGAAAATATTTGCTGAAATCAACACATCAATGAAGGTTTAAATTCTGAATAGTAAAAAACAGAAATCGAATCTGCTGAAGAAGGAACAATTTCCCTAACAAGTCTTTCAAAGAAGGATGAAAATGATTAAAGAAGTTGAAACGAATATGATTGAAATTTGGACAGTCCGCGAGCAATCTCCATGGTATATGCAATACTGTCTGATTGACATTACGTGTGTTCATAAGGGCAAAACAGATGTCTATGAGAAAATCTGGTGTGGCCCAAAGAAAGAGGTATTACAACTTCTTTTCTGGTGATCTTTGATGACTTGAAACATTTGCAGAAGGCTGACAACAGTGCAAATAATTTCGCGACTCTCTCTATTCCAATTCTTAAAAAAAAAAAAAAAAAAAAGACACACACACACACAAAGAGAGCATGTAAGTACGCAAGCATATGGGCGATTCTCTATAAACTCGTCATTTTTCACACGAAATCTGTCCTGGCATGGTTTTTTGAAATGTCCGTATAATTATTTTACTATTGCTCAGAAAATGAATCTATTACAGTCGAGCCCGCTTAATGGAATAGCCAATTTGTCACGGAAAATTATTCTAATAAGCGGGATATTCCATTATCCGGGATTCCATCCACACGACGTTCCAACTTGCATTTAAACCAAGAAAGCATTTAAATTTGCCTTAACCACAAGTATATTCATCAACAAGTATATAACGATTAACTTTAGACATATTAATTAATGGTAATTTAAATATATTAATTAATAATACTTTAAACATATTAAAATCTGGAAATTCAATTAAAAATGACCTTATTAAATGACCAGGAACGTTACAAGCCCGTTTCTCAGCAAACCAGCGAAGGAGAGCAGCATCTTCAACTTCTGATTCTTTACCTGTGTATTTTCTCTTTTGATTAAGGTTTTTGTTTAATTTCCAGTCGTTTAGAATTTTTTCTTTTATTTTTCAACAATTTCGAAACTTGAGATTGCGATATCTCGAACTTTTTTTCAAGTTGTAACTGCGTACATTTACATTAGCATTTGAATATTCAATAAAATTCACTTTTTCTTTCAAAGTACGATCTTTTCACTTAGAAGACATTATGAAGAGACAAGCACATGCACAGCCGAAGCAAAATTGGAAAATGATTTCAGAACATCAAAGTAGACTTATCGTCGCGCTTCTCGGAAGAGATTCGTCACAGCCTCGTCTTCTTCCCCGTTCCTTTACACCTGTAGGTTTGCCCATTACTCCTTTATTCTCTTATCTCTCCTTTGGGTCCCTAGAGGTAAAGCTTATTCGAAACTTATTGTTCATTCTCTGAAGCAGAAGGAACGATACACAGTGGGGGCGACAAACAGTATACAACACTAGGGAAACATTCCTTTCAAATTCCAGGAATCGCTTTTCTTGCCCCTGCACCCTTTCAACGAAGTGACAAAACATTATTTGGAAGCCGTCCATAAGCTTCACAATCATCATTGCTCTTTACTGGAGGAAAAATCCGGAAAAAAGGGTTGGAAATGGAAGGAGATCGACATCAGCGTGGCTAAAAATTATTCTTTTAACCGGGATTGCTTCCTAACATGATATTCCTTTAACCGGGAAATTTAACACAGAAATGATTTACTACGGTTCGGGACATTGAAAATGTATTACATTAAGCGATATATTCCATTAACCGATATTCCATTAAGCGGGTTCGACTGTACTTTGGTTTGAAAGAAGGCCAATTGAAGCTTGTGTTTTTCTGATAAATTGTGATAGGGGGTAAGTCCCCCGCGTGGTATAACTAGGCAGGGGACTGTGCCAGGTGACTGTGTTTTTGCTCTTTGTTGCTTAATATCTGCAAAACTATTGGAGCATAATTAGATACGAGACTACCTATAAATTTAGGCACAAATCGTGGACATAATAACTAATATGTTTCATAATTAAACTAATTGAAGTTAATAAAATCACTTCCCAGAGGACTGTTTTCGTAACGATCCTGATGGCAACTTTCATCACAAATGTGGCTCTCAAACTAAACTAAGTATCGTTTCAGCACCGTTCTCGGCAATTTCAGCAAATTCACACTGATTGCTTTAAACTTCATGTCAAAAAACACTTGCAAGAGTAACAGATTTTTTCTACTGGAGCTTTGAATTTGACTCAGGGGACTGTTTGAAAAATCTCCGGACAGAATTTACATGACAATTTTAAGTTTAAAAAATAAGTAATTGGGCATTATATCATGAAAAAAATATAGCTGCATTATTCTATTTTTAGATAATAATTGCCAAATTTATGTAGTGTTGATAGGATTGTATTTTAAAGGCTTATTTGTCCACTCTGTTACACAAAGTGATCAAAATATTTAATACCCTTCCATAAATGAGTCATGTACTAGTTATTTACACTTCATTATACACAAATAAATTGAAACTCAATTAAAAAAATATGATTAGTTGGTGAAAATTATTTAAATTGATAATCTTAATATAAGTAAAGAGTTTCACACAAGATTTGCATCATTTTCGCTGGAATGTCCCATATATATATATATATATATATATATATATATATATATATATATATATATATATATATATATATATACATACATTTGAATTTGGTTGCGTTTCATTAAATTCTAAATTGCAGTGTACGTTATATGTAAAAATGAGAAAACACTTTTTGGTAACATTTTGACGGTAAATATATAATGTATAAATCAATCTTGCAGAACAATTTTGGGCAAATAATTTTGCGTCGCAGAACATCACTAAGTATTCTGCTTTGGGGGCTGTACATAAGCAGTAATGTGTGAAAACTCGTATTTATGGTTACATGATACTAGGGATGGCACATTTTTGCCGAAGGTGAAAAAACCGTTCCGGTAAAAATACGTTTTTTTTTTCACTTTTTACCAAAGGTGGCTAAAAATAGCTCGCTTTATTTTTGGGAAGTTACTGAATTTTTACTTTAAAATATTTTTTAATTTTTCAATGCATCTTTGAAGCAGGAATCTAAATTTTAAGTTTGTGGTTTGTGCACTCTTAGCAAAATGCTTTTTGGATGAATACTCCAAATATGAATGTAGAAGAAATGGGGAGAGTAAATGACGATAAAATAACTTTTTTGGCTTTAATTTAAAGGCTATGATTTGACTATTGAGCAGCACTCATAACCAGGAGCATAGAGAAGGAGGATTGGGTTAACTTCCCAGAACTCTTTGGTTTGACACATATTACCAATAGTAATACAGTGTTTTATAAACATGTGAGGACTTTTATGACTCTCCTAAGTAGGAAGTAGATTCTGGCTGTATTAGTGGTTAACTAAAAAACAATTCTAATATTTCTGTTAATTTTCAACAGAGAAGTAATGCCGAATTTGCTATGCTATCAGAACAATAGAAATTTGAATAGAAACAAACTATAAATAGTATGTACTACGAAAAATTAGTTCAATATGATCATAAGTTTTTGTTACGAGTCTGTATATTGCTCCTAGTTAAACTGTTATTCTCATATTAAACCTTAAGTAATGTTAATAACTGAAATAATTTCATAAAATGGTTGACTCTCATCAAAGCCAGTTGAATTTTCTACACCAGAATGTATCTTCTTTTTCCATGTTTTCATAACAGAGAAAAAGAGATTCAAAAATTAACATTATTCCCAATCTATTTGAGATCTTTATTCAAGAATCATCCAAAAAGAAAATATCAAGTTAACGATTAATTATTAATGAAATTAATATTCTGATTTTAGTCTGAATTGTATTATGTACAAAATTACATTATTTTTGGTATGTTTTTTTGAAATCCAATCAATTTTCCTACTTTTTGCCAGTTTCTTCCTTTTTTTGCCAGTTTTTACCAGGTTTTTGCCACTGTCCCGGCAAAATGCCCAACATTACATGGTACAAAAAGTTACTTGTTGAACGTTTACTAAGTCTTAAAATCATTGTCACAAAAAGGAATTTATAATGACATTGACTATTAAATTAATTTTAATAATGTATTAAATATTAAAGTTGCAGACTGCATTCGTTGCAGCGTTGATGTGTATATGTGTGTATATCTAAACAGTCTTAAGTTCCTGAAAATAAAATCTTTTTGAATGATTAAAACTCTTGTTAAGACATTGAACGTGCCCATATGTGAAAAAAAATTGCTGAGTTTTTTTCTATGTCCAAAATATTTATAGCATATATCGGTATATATTTTTTAATATCAACTGCTGCAGTGATGCAAAATCGAACAAACTTTGATATCATATATATTGAAAAGTCCTAAGTGAAAAAATAACTCTTCAAATAGATAAGGGTGGTTGATTAAGGGTTTGTATATGAAAATATTTGTTAAATATCTCGTAAGTCCAATACATGCATGGTTGTATTCGTATTTGTTTTAAAAATCTTCGTTTCATAATTATGTATACGGAATGAAGTTTGAAAATGTTCTAAGAAAACGTCAGTGCTATAATGGATGTTTTGATATAACTTTAAATGAGAGTGTACAGATGTTGAAATACGTGTAAACGAAAAATAACACGTTAAATGAGTGGCATAAAATTGCGTAAATAAATTGTATTAAATATTTTTTAAGTCGATGAAAATATCCAAATGCTTGAGAATACAGTAAAAGAAAGAAAAATATTACATTGAAAGGGGGAAATTATAATGTATATAATCATGGAAAAAATAAGTAAATTACTAAGAAATAATTATAATTCTTTGAAAATGTAAAACACAGTTGTAGAAAGCATTTTTCAAAAAAAAAAAATGTGCTTAAAATGATTGTGAATGGAAAAAAAGTCTTTAAACTTAAATATAGATAAGTTATGTTAAATATGTAGAAAATACTTAAATTTGAAAACTGTTAAGTTTGGAAAATGTAAATGACATAATGTGCTCCTTAGTAATTTACGAAAATTATGATAAAAATTGCTCTAAACGTGTAAATCAAAGTGGGGTTTGATTAAAATAAATAACTCTTTTTGCAAAAAATGAAGCATGGTTGTTTGTGCTTGTTTGTGTGTGTGTGTAAGTGTATGCATATCCGAGTGTTTGTTTTTTGCCCGTATGTGTGTGTGTGCCAGCGTGTTTTTCTGTGCGTCAATGTGTCTGTGTGGTGCCAGTGTGTTTGTGTTTGCGAATGTGTGTGCATTTAAGATTGTGTGCGTCTGCAAACATTTTATAAGGAATATTTATGTTTTTGTAAGGGATGACTCTTTTCTTAAGGGGTTGAAACGTACTTTAAGTTCAAGCTTGAGAAATCTATAGCAAGCACTGAATCAACGAATCTAGTTAGCGAGTAGAATCCATTTAAACAACTGTGTTTATATATGTTGCAAGATACACAGCTTTTTTCCTTGAAGAACATCCAAAAATTTTTATGAGTTGTGTTTTAATATAACAATGTGCCTTCTTACTATTAGTATAACATATTATGCTTCCTGCAAGCCGTCGTGACGGTAATGAATAAAAACATGCCCTCTAAATTAATTTGAATCGTAAACTTCGTTATTCTCTCTGAATATCTGATACAATAAGGGAAAAATACAAATGCAATAAAAACACCTTAAAAATATTGATTACACTATTTCGTTTTGTTATTATGCATATAGGAGAATGTGGGCCAAAGTGAAATAATTAAGTTAACACATTTGATTCAAAATGTCCAAGTTGGAAATTTGTTCTGAAAATCAGTGTACATAAAGAAGAAACTGCGTATTTTTGTAATACAACTGTCGTAGAAACGTTATTTTTTTCATTTTTTGGCAGTTATTTTGCATCTTGAAAAAAAAAGGTGAAAAATTTTCACCCCCCCAAAAAAACATGGGTCAAATTGAAAAATAAAATATTTTTGCAATGACGTATTTTCTATTAGACGAGTTACAGTACTTTTTATCAAATGAATACGTAAATAAACAAATAAATGAAAAAATTAATGAATACACAAAGGAATTAATTAATATACGAGGAAAAGAAATGAGTAAATAGAATGAATAACAAAATAAATGAATGAATTAATAAAAAATAGATGAATTAATAAGTAAAAGAATGAATAAATTAATAAAAGAAGAAACACGTATGTGATTTAGTAAATGAATGCATGGGCAAGCGAAATTAAATATTTCACTTTGCCCCACGTGCACTTGACTAATGGCATGGAAGATTTAAAATCAAAACATGCTTAATATAAACAAAATAAGGATTTCAGTGAACATCAGTAGATCTCAATTAATAGTTAAAATCATAATTATAAAAATTTTATTATTTTATAATAACAAGAAATATTTTTGAAAAACCACGAATATTACGATAAATGTATCAAATTTTGAAAATCAATTGTATAAAATTTTTCGTTGATGTTTGGAGCTGTATTTTATAAACCTGGTACATTATTTATTAACAATGTTCCTCCAAAACATGTAAAAACAAGTCCCTCAACACCCTATTTCAATAAAACGTTATCTTAGAGAGTAACATTCAAGTGTTTCATAAATAATAGAAAGCTCACGAAGTCGCCATAGCATGATTGGTAAAGCGCGCGCCAATCATCTAGGTTCCTTTTTGTAACTCTAACATTGCAAGTTCGAATCCCACCAAACATTAGTTTGTTCAAATAAATAAGTTTCCATCTGGGAATAAATCGTCATCCACTAGATGGCGCCACTATTTCTTTCTATCAAGCAGATTTCTTCACTTTAATAAAATTCAAGCATTTAATTCCAATACCGTTTTTCCGACTAAAACGGTAAAACCGAATAAAACTTAAGTGTTTTTCTACTCTCCGATAGATGGCGCCACTATTTTTGATTTTAGCAAACTCACATTTTTATGATTCCACAGCTCTCTATAATGCTCATAGTGACCAACAGATAACGTCACAAGGTATAAGTTATCTTTTTCAAGTTTTATTATCCATCCTTAGTAACTGCCTAGTCCGGTCTAGTGGTTAGAGAACTCGCGTTCGGAGCGAAAGGTCCTGGGTTCAAAACCCAGGCATGGGAACAGCATTTTAGAATATTACCTTCGCAAATATTATTTCAGTAAGAATAAATTAAATAAACCAATTAAATGAATAATTAAGTAAGTCAAGATCAGACATGAATTAACGCGTTAATACAAGATGGCGGAGAAATCACGTGATCATCCAAGATGGCTGCTCAATCAATTAAATACTCAATTAAAAATAAGAAATCCAAGATGGCGGAACCCTCGTGCAAGGTTATAAGAAATCACGTGACGTCATTGATGACGTCATCCAAAAATACCCCCTGCTAGATCACGTGAGCATCCAAGATGGCGGCGAAGCGACCACGCCCACTGTTGAGTTGTTTGCCTCCTTCTGCCGCATAGAGTGGGGTACTTACTACTTACGGTGCCGCAGGGAGCCAAAGTAGGGTAAATCTTCTGTGGGTGCCATCAACCCACCAACAGCAGAAGATAGAGAATAGCGCATGCGCTCTGACTTACTTCCATCCATTTTAATGGCTGACGGTACGTTGCATCGAAAAGAATTTGCTTCATCTTTCACATTAGACAAATACAACTGGATTTACTCTCATTATTTGGTCTCACATTATCGTCAAATCTTCGTGTAAGTACTTCAGGCATTTTATCATAGTTTACTATTAGAACTTTACAACGCGTTTAAAATTGTTTCAGTTGACTACTACGTATCGTTCTACTTAATCGAATAACATTGTAATGTTTTGTAATTTTGTTTTGTAATTTGTCTTGTAATTAATAACATTGTAATTTTGTATCAAGCGTAAACGTCATTTTAAAAATATGCACCGGTATTTGCTTGAATACTAGATAAACAGTATTTACTGATCAAAATGCTTAAACATGCTGATTTAAAAAAAAAAAAAACTGTTTAACTAGCAATTAAAAAGTTTTAGAAATTATTACATTTTAAACTTCACTGTCCCATTTTCTGAATATACTATCTAGCGGATTTTCTGCAAAAAATATTTATTTACTAGCTGCCAGGGCAGCTAGATTAGCTTCCTGCGGCATGTTGATGCATAATGTCCCCCCGCAACCCAACTTTTACCTCATTCTGATGTGATATTATTTGATATAATTCAATTTTCAGAAGATTTTAAGACATACTACGTACGTGGCCCACTAATGCCCAAGCAGCTAGCTGCGTGGCCCGGCGTTGCACGGGCGTTTCGCGCCTTTAAAGTAGTAAAGAATGTTTCAAAATAATACTCGCCGCCAGGGCGGCTCGCTACCAGGCGCTTTACGTTTTCACTTTTTTCCTGCATCAAAAAAAAATCATTCGAATTATTGAGATGCTTCGCGTCTTCAAAATGGTAAGGAAAGTTACAGCAAGTTCTGCTCGCTCAAGGGAAAGAAGCAACCATATATACTCAGTTTTTAATATAAGTAGATAGCTTTTCAACCGGAACAGGTCATGTGCCCTTTTCAACAAATGAATGTTTCAAAATATTACAAGTAGCTAGCGATAAAAATGCTACGCAAGTGGCCTGCTTATGAGTTTCGTGTTTGATTTAGTTAAGCCTTCATTCTAAATTCTCATTATCGTTGTTATTACTGTTTCATAGCAACGACGGTTTGCAAGAATGGATTTCATATTTAATCATTTATTAGTCTTAATCGCTTTAAACTTGACCACTTATTAATTGATATCTTCGCTCATTAAAATCGTATAATTATATAGATTGAAACTAATGAAGCCTGAAAAATTACCTATCTATCGGTACCTGGTTCGACTTTCAGTTCATTGGCGTTCAGGAGAAAGAAGCGTGACATAGATAGAAAGAAAGATAGAAAGATACTCAGTTTTTAATATAAGTACTAGCTGCGTAGCCCGGCGTTGCACGGGCTGTAATGTAGTGAAGGCAGTTTGAGAAAACTACTCGCCACCAAGGCGGCTCGCCTTTAAAGAAATGAGGAAAGTTTAAACAGTTTACTCGCCGTCGAGGCGGCTCGCCTTTACAGTAGCGAGGAAAGTTTCAATTCACTACTCGCCGCCAAGGCGGCTCGCCTTTAAAGTACCAAGGAAAAGTTTAACAAACTACTCCCCGCTAAAGCGGCTCGCTAAAAAGCTTTCCTGCATCAAAGAATCAATCGAATTATTTGCACATGCTTCCTCAAAAATAAAGACGATGTCAAGTAGCGCATACTTAGCACTCTCCCTAAATAACAAATAAAATTCCTTTCCAAAAACAATTATTTCCAAACCGCTTTCTTCCTGTAAAATTAATTGCCAAATTCTAAACGAAAAAGTTCTTTTAATATTTGGATCGCAGCCAGAAAAAGTCCCTTCTAAAAACAGCAATTGCAATTTTATTTAAAAACACATTTTGAAAACGGTACCAGAGAAAAAATATGTCATTAATAATTAGAATAAAAACAATTGTTAGAACTTTGTTATAACACGTATTCAAAATGACAATGGAAAAAAATAACACTCTTTCATTTTAAAAAGTTCAACTTAATTAGCGTTTTAATTTAAAATCGTAACGGAAAGAAATAAATATCTTGGAATTTTAAATAGTTCAATAATTTAATTAACGTTTTAATTAGGGATGCACCGATAAGCAAATTGGCCGATTACCGATTACCGATTAATCGGCATTTAATAATCGGCCGATTAATCGGTCAAGCCGATTAATGATTAAAATGGTTGTTTTCAGTACTACCAATTTCACCGTTACAGTTTTTTTCGTTTTTTTTTTACAATTCTACCTTTGAAATAGTTGCTAATTTTTTCTTCCATTTTCCTAATTTTTCCAAAATAATTTCAAAATTTTGTCAAATTTCTCTGAACTAATTTTCATATTATTGTCAATAATATTGTATTAACACATTGCTAATTATGTAAACTAGACATGAAAATTCAAAAAAAAAGGAGGGGGAGTCTGTGTGGTGAGCAATCCAATTTTGCAGTTCTTTTAGTTTCAATTTTTCAATTATTAGTAGCTATGTTATTCAAGACTTTTATTCTTTGTGAAAATTGAAGATGATCTAAAAGCAAGGAGAAAAGTATCGACGCATGAAAAATGTTGCTACATTATCTATGTGTACTTTTATTCAAAATAGGAGAATTAATGTATTAAAAACTTAACATCAACGGCGAGGATTATTATTACTGTTAATAAAATTATTCATCATAATTTCTTAGTAAAGGTTTACTTTGAAAAATAATAATTGAAAAATATTTTTTCCACCGATTAATCGGCCCGATTTTACCGATTATTAATAATCGGCAAAGTGTCCGATTATGACCGATTAATCGGTACTGCCGATTAATCGGTGCATCCCTAGTTTTAATTCAAAATGGCAACGGTAAGAAAAAATGTCTTGGAAGTTTAATCATTTATTAGGCTTAATCGCTTTAAATTTGACTACTTATTAATTAAACATTCGCTTTAAATTTGACTACTTATGGATCGCAGCCAGAAAAAGTCCTTTCTAAAAACAGCAATTGCAATTTTATTTAAAAACACATTTTCAAAATGGTACCAGAGAAAAAATATGTCATTAATAATTAGAATAAAAACAATTGTTAGAACTTTGTTATAACACGTATTCAAAATGACAATGGAAAAAAATAACACTCTTTCATTTTAAAAAGTTCAACTTAATTAGCGTTTTAATTTAAAATCGCAATGGAAAGAAATAAATATCTTGGAATTTTAAATAGTTCAATAATTTAATTAACGTTTTAATTCAAAATGGCAACGGTAAGAAAAAATGTCTTGGAAGTTTAATCATTTATTAGGCTTAATCGCTTTAAATTTGACTACTTATTAATTGATATCTTCGCTAATTAAAATCGTATAATTATATAAATTGAAACTAATGAAGCCTGAAAAATTACCTATCTATCGGTACCTGGTTCGACTTTCAGTTCATTGGCGTTCAGGAGAAAGAAGCGTGACATAGAAAGATAGTTAGAAAGAAAGATAGTTAGAAAGATACTCAGTTTTTAATATAAGTAGATATAACGATGCAAAGCATTTGAGTGATCGAAATAATATAGCTGTTTCGTGACGATAACTGCGTAGACAGAACATTGAAAAAAGAAATCTCTCTCTCTCTCTTTCACTATTATTTTATTATAAACACTCAAATGTCATGACTCATTTGTGGTGACGCTCATTTTTTTCGTGGGCTTCATTTCATAAAACGAATGTGGTATTTACTCTTTTATATATTTGTTTTGACTACTGCATTATTAGTTTTTTTCTTTTTTGCTGCACCAGTTTGAATGAATAGATCGTTAAAAATGTACTTCACTTGAAATGTCGACCTATATATCTCCATACATTATTTCTCTAAGCCGAATCCTATACCCGGTCGAAACTCGCTCATTTCTTTATCGAATTGCAAGAAAATTTATGATTTTGAAGCTTATCCCGCGGGCTATTGACGAAAATTAGACCCACCCTCTAAAAAGTGTCGGTTCGTTTTTTATTCGAACTTCAACTTTTGGGCACAAAATTGACTCTATCTAGCGAAATAATTGTCGTATCGTCTCCATTTTGATTTCATTCGAAAGATTAAAAAAAATGCGTTCTTTAGAACGTTTCTCCGCTAGCGCCGCGTAACGAGAATCTCGAAAATCCACGTTTAAGCGACTTATAAGCGATTGAAGTTTGAAAACGTTAAATTTTTTGCTCAACTGTCAAAATCGTTACATTGTTGTTCAAATCAATTTTAAATGCGACATTTCAAGCCAAGGCTTAGCTCGGTAAACCTTAATTGTAACTTTTATTGTTTCAAAATACTATGGTAGTTTTGCGATAACGTTAGTATTTAGTTTAGTAGTAGCTTTGGGTATTTGATTTTAATATAGGGTATCACTTTTGTAGTAGTTGTAAAAGCAAACGTGTCTTTGATCTCTTTGAAAAGTTGTCAGAACGACGGTAGTAGATGGCGATGTTGTGCAAATGAAGCCAGTAAAAATTGTCGTATTAAATTTTAAGGTTTTTTTTTTTTTTTTTTTTTTTTGCGGAATTCCGCACGGGTCACCTAGTACGTATTAAAAGGCTACTCTTGGTTAAAATTTTGATGTTTACGAAACGACTTGATTTTTCAGTGATCGTAATACAACTGAATATTTTTGGCTTTCTTAAGAGTGATTCAACCAACAATACCCTCCCACTTTATTTTTAGTAGAGATAATGTTATCCCAGGTAGCACAAAAAACGTTTAAACGTTTAATAAACGTTTTTAATCGGTTGTCACAACGTTAATAACCATTTTACGACCTTTAAAAAACGAAGTGTGCTACTTGGGATAGTAAATGTCAATAACATTTTAAAACTGCTGAGTGATCTAGTGGATATATATACGAAAGTTAGAGCACGGACAGATGAATTGAAGTCACGAATTCTTTTAAACTATGTTGGAAAGTCTGAACTGTGAGAAAATGCCATAAATTACAAGTTTCGATTATTTTAAAACCATAATTCAATGTGAAAAATGTGCAAAGACTTCGAGAATAAAACAAATAAAGCTAAACACAAATGCAAACATAAATACGTACAGCTTAGGAGGGGGAGGAGGAGGGTCGGCAATAGAGAACAGTGACGGTGCCATTATTCTCTCCTACGGTTTCATCTTTCAACCCGCAGTGCACGTTGAATTGAGGGTGCCAGTTTTTCACCCAAGCTACGAGTGAAATCTTGGCTTCTTCCTATGTGCCGCTGGTGCTACAAGTGTACGTGCTCGTAATTTTCAATGTTGTACCCCTGAAAAGTGCCAATCGCACCCAATAGTTTTAACAGTGCCATAGGCGTAATTTGGCCTCGAAAAGTGGGGGGGCAAACTTTTTTTTTTTTCAATTAAAATAATGCAAAATGTACTTTTTCAAAAAAAAAATGATTATAATAATAACAATAATAAAAATAAATAAACATATAGTAATAATAATGATGATGATGATAATAATAAAATCAAAAAATCGAAAAACTTTTTACGAAATGTATATGTTAAATGTTTTAAAAACAGAACAAGGCAACAGAGACGAGAAGAGTACATCTTACTCTCTCTTACTGAGAGTACATCTTAAAGAAAACCTACAGAGGGATTA
>JAXGGA010008400.1:0-57159 GCA_038373865.1 Uloborus plumipes
AGTTTCTTGGCTAGTGCTTGTTTTGCGGAAGTAATTGGCATGTTGATAAAATATATCACTCACCTTCAAACAGGTCGCACTATGAACTTGAAATTACTTGAATTATTATAAATTATCCAGAGATAAGCTGCGTAACAACATTATCATTGGACACTCTTGAATTGTAGCACAGTGCTTCGACGGAAACAGCCAACTTGAACTGTTACTCGAAAATCACATCATTTTCCATAGGTCCACTTTACTCCGGCTCGACGGACCAAAATGTTTGCTGCGTAACAACATTTAAAGAAATCGACGGACCATTTTATATTTAATAAGTTTTATTTGAGCACTTAACTCACACACAACCACCACCTAGCCAACGCCCAGGACATCAACCCTCCGTTCACCATATCACGTCATTCTATTCAAACGATGTGCGAGCAATGCTGTGACGTCACGATGTCGTCATCGTTCTGCCGAACGCTTACAATGGTTGCTGCGTCTTTTGAGTTGAGTTGTTCTTACCAGAGAGTAATTAAATGAATAATAATAAGCAATTGAGATTCAAGGCATATTAATTCATGCAAAATAAATTATATTATTTATGATGTTTTGTACAGTTAATTTTCGTAAATGAAAAAAAAATGGTAGCAAAACTACAAAACCGTATGCGTTGTTTTATGTCTTTTAAATCATAAGAAATCAAAACATTGAAAAAAGAAATTCAAAAAACAAACCTTTTAATTCTATGTTCCTGAATCCTTAAAAAAGGAAAAAAAATCAACAGCTACTTATTTCAATATCATTAACATTTAAGTGTATTATGATGTCTATTAGTATTTTATAGATCCATTGCGTTGTCGACATTAACATAAATCTTATATGAGGAATTAAATTGTCATTGGCCACATGACGCTTAATTAACTCAAAACTAGCAGTTACCAGGATGATCTCAACGTGTTTCAACAATCTGCTCTTCCTTGGAATAATACTGGCACATGTTATAATCCGATGATATCAAACCGTGCCGCTCTATTGCCTTGCAACTAATTGTTTACTCTGGCGGTGTAGTTGTGCTGTGGAGCATTCCAAACGTCGCCCCCCACTTACAATACGGTATGCAATATTTACCTTTGGGTAACTTTATAGCCAATTTAATGAAGCTATGCAACATCACCTAGTAAATATTTATTAGATTGTGGATGAGGCTAGTTGATTACGTAGTTACGCATTGCCATGTGTTTCATCGCTTGATGAAATAACTCCCTTTTTAACCCGCTTAAAACATATTGGCATTCGGTTTCAAGTGACCTTACAGCCGACTGATAATAGACTGAAAAAGGCTACAAGAAATGTATTTTCTAATCATTTATTTTTTACATGTGTCAAACACATTGTTGAAAAGTTTCCTACATTTTAGTGAGAAAAGTTTTTTTCTTCATATTTTAAGTACTTTTTATCTATAAGTCTTACATTGTAGAAAGTTTAGGATGCTTTTCATGATAAATGTTACACTAAAATGGAGCGTTTACAGTGCAAATAATTTTTACAGTACATTGCATGCACCAAAAAAAATTATCAATTAGAGTTCCAATTCATAAACCACGTGACGTGCGGTCCGAAGCAGCTAACACAACATTTTCCTTCAGCAGATTTCTCGTTTAGTATAGGGGATAGCAAACCGGTCTGCGAATGCTAAAAGCTCGGGTTTTTATTGGTTAATTACTGAATTTAAATTAAGAACTCAACCAATCGTCAATTTCTCTGCTATTTTTTTTGTTTCGAAGGACTTCTATAGATGACAGTGCGTTCCGAACATGGGGCTTATTTTTGTTCTATATTAAAATTTTTGAAAGCGATATGCATTTAGTATAAAGGAAGCCATTGATATATTTCGCGCCATAAGTCCCGTGGTGCACAAATGAGTGCTGAAATCGTTTACTTTTCGGTGCGATTTATAGTTAAAATTTTCTTTACTATAAAATTTCTATTTTACAGTTACATTTACCTTGAAAATTTCCTGAATTTTTGACAGTGCTGACAAAAAATGAGTGAATGTATTACTATTTGTTAAAAGCTTCTTCCATGAATAGTAGTTAAATACCCAGTGGTTTAAAATCTTTCAGTCCCAAGGCGTTCTTGGTACTTGTTAGGTAAGACGCCTGTTTGTATATGTGTATTACGAAAGTGAGTTCTGACATTTACATACAAGCCATTACGCCATTTGTTCCTCTGAGTTTCCATCTGATTTAGTTCAGGATGCAATTGATTCCTTTTTTGAAGGCACATTCAATTTATAAAAATAGTTTGATTTAACAAGAGAAAGAAATCGTTTAACATAGTAACTCAATGATGTCATTTATGTTCATGCAAAATTGGACGTTTGTATTGCGTTTAATGAAGCAAGATTATTTACTACCGTATTTGTAAAGGATCCTGATCCATCACTTATCACTAAATGAAATTAATTCCAAAGTCTTCATCAGCGCAAAACTATTGTAGTTTTATCCTTGCACTTAAGGCATGTGAAGATAACGTTATTTAACCCTCGTGGGTCCCTCCCATTTCAGTTACACTCAAGACCCTTGGGGTCATAAATGACCCCAATGCTTCCTTTAATTAATTTATTAATTTATTGAATGTTACATGCATTATTTAAGTTCACACACCTTTTAATACTAAAAAAATAAAAATAAAATGACACAATCAAAGTAAAATTTAGTTTATGCATTAAAAATTAAAATTTTAGAGCAAAACTTACAATAACTGTAGATTTATTTACAACTGTTACAGACCTGAAAAGACATGATTTTTTGCAAGTGAATTTCAAACACTTATGACATTTTTCGATGCATTTTCTGTCCAGTTCTTTTGGACAAAAGTTGCAACGTCCTATTTTTTTGGCATTCTGGGGAAGTGACCCCAAGGGTCTTGTGTGCAAAAAATGCAATTCGGGAAAAATAAAACACAATAATAGCATTATTTTGAATAGAAAACTAGAAGAATAAAAGCCACAAAATGCCATTAAAAACAAATGGTTGATTAACAAAATATATTAAACAGAAATTGCATTGGGGTCACATATGACCCCAAGGAACCCACGAGGGTTAAATAATATTTTTCTGTGTTTGAATTAACGTGCAAGAATGTGATTCCTGCATTTTACTCATAACTCGAAATTTCATTATTTTTACTATTATTTTTTTGACTTAAAAATGATAAGTAATTACTGATCTTCTCATATATTGGACAGTAAATTAATATTTATATTTATTATGGCATATGTTATCACGTATTCTGTGTAAAAAGGAAAAACTCATTTCTTTCAGAAACAAAAATATCTGTTTGTCTGTAGATACATATTTACATGTTCGGAATTTGAAAAAAAAAATCCAGGAAAATCACTAATGCTATGCACCAAGTTAATGACTCATTTTATATGTTTGGCGAATGCAAAATTGAACTATCACTTTTTTAATAAAATATTGTGCGAACGAAATTAAAACACTTTATTAGAAAGTGTGAGTAATTCTGAACGCATTTGTAGGAAAAACAAAGAAGATTTTTTTTTTCATTCCCTAATTTAGGGATTGTCCAGAAACAGAAATGTTCCCAAATTCATATTATTGCCATCTTGGATTCATCTTAGTTACTCATGACTGGAAAATATGTAATGAGAACATAGAGTCAATTCCAGATTAAAACAACCCTTAAATGTACAAGTAAATTCCGTGCAGCAGGAAATATATTCTGACTTTGTATAGTGCATATCTGTCTTATACTGATTGTCTAAATTCTCGGAGGCAATTGACGGAACTGTCCTCGGTGCACTAGGCAGTTGCTAAACTACAAAACGGAAGATACTGTGGAAGCTTGGGTAACATTGTATCATTGTAACAGGAAAGCATAATTCAAAGTTTAAAAAAGCTTCACGTACGGAATCTTTGTTTAAAAGTCTAAACTCAAATTCCCAAATCTGTTCTGTCATTTCAATTTATCTTGCGTGAAACGAAACTTTGAAAACAGCAACATGCATTTTTGAAAGAGAATCAATTAGCACATTTGCCACAATGCGAATAAAAAGTTTTTAATGTGCCTTACGAGATCTCTTTCACCATTCCACAAAAGAAAACAACGAAACGATCCCATCTTGAAGTTGCTTAAACTCCAGCATGCATCCTTCGGCTCTCTTTTTGTTTCCATCTCCCAGAGAAGAGCTCCGAACTCTTTTGGAACTAAACTGCAAAGTAAGGCGTGTTCTGACGGCAGATTAATGGACGGGTAATTCCACTGTGGTGTTCTTTCCCTCTCGAACATCCGGGGTCGGTTTTATGTGCGTGTGTGTATGTATTTAGGTGGGTATGCGACCCCTCTTCTGTTCTGTACAGCTCATCCAGCCTCCCATTCTTCCCTGCAAAACGACTGTTTGGCTGAATGCCAGCCATTGGCTCTTGAAGCTGTAAAAATGTGTGAGGGTGAATGCGGGAAGAACTTTTCTTGCTGTTTCTGGGTCATTTCGATATTTTCTTTTGTACTTTGCGATTAACTTGCGAATGGTGGAGATTCGGTCAAAGTGTTATTGGTTGTAAGATGAACTAAGATTTGCTAATGATTATGAACCTTAACTCTTGACAGGGAGGTAAACCTGAAAAATAAAAATGAAATTGATAGTACTTGTAAGGGCGCATTTCGAAGCAAATTGAAAATGTTATTTTTATTAAACGCGTTAAAGAGATATAAAGATGATTATGGTCATCTTTATTCTTATCTTTCTAGTCCTTATTTCTTATCCAGAATCATTTTCTGACTTAATCTTTTCGTGGATGCTCTGAAATTCATATTATTGCCATTCATCTTAGTTACTCATGACTAGAAAACATGAAATGTGGGCATAGAGTCGATTCCAGATTATAACAACCCTTCAATGCACAAGAAGACTCTATGTAGCAGGACATATATTCTGTCTTTGTATATTGTTTATGTCTTATACTGATTGACTAAATTTATGTAGGCAATTGACGGAACTGTCCTCAGAGCGCCAAAAAAGGAGAAGGATGGTTGGATGGTTTCTTGGAAGTTTGGAAGTGTCTCTTAATTTCATAAGGTCTTTTTGGTCACCAAAGTTTTTGTACTTAGGTTTTATTTGAACAGAAACTGCTAATATTAGTTGCTGCGGAATTGTTTTTGGAATCAATTGTTTAAAAAATTTTGCAAAATCGAATAATCTATTAACCCCCAACCCCCTATATTGTAAAAAAAAGGAATGCTGATAAACTGGATAGGAATTGGCTTTTGGTTTTCGTTGTCAAACTTTTAAAGGAATGTGGTTCAGTTAAATGTATTTCTACTTATGAGTTTCTTTTAAATTTGAATAGAATTTGTGCAAAGTGTCTCTAGAGTTGGTTAATTGATTAGACGTTTATAATCAAAATCAGCAAATTCTGCTTTTCAAAATTTTACCGAAAAAACAGAAAAATTTTAAGAAAAAAAAAAGAAAAAAAAAAAGGTACTTGAGCTGTTGTATTTTGAAAAATGTTTATTTATTTATTTATTTTATTTTTTTAAAAATATTTTGATTAAATATGATTTCTGACAGTAGTTTTTGACCTAATTGAGATGTATACATTTCAAATTAAAGTTATCTTTATCTGTAAAATTGCCTTATAAAAAGTAAAATTTACTTTAATGGTATATGCCCCAAAAATGTTTCCTCAATAAAATGTGTTGGCAATGATTTGAACATTTCATCTGTTTTATGATAAAACTAATTTATGGCGTTTGTCAAATAACGCAGAAAGACACGTCAACACCATAATGAATTTGAGTGACTTGACCAAAAGAAATAGCAGCATCAACAAACCGTAATGTCAGAAATTGCGTCATCAAATGACTACAATTTTGCTCACTCGATTAGCTCCGTCCCTAGATTTCCCAATACAAGAGAAAGAACGTAACTCGATGAAAAACTTATATCATTTCTTCCTGTTCCATGCGTACACCCGGTTTCTTGTTTCCCCATAATGAAGTTAAGTTTTGGTTTTGTTATCAGCGGTCTCTATCAGAGCTCCCCTTGGAGAAAAATCAGCAAATTCAGCTATATGAAAGAGAAGAACAAAGAAGAAGACAAGGGACGAAATATTGGTTTGCTCAAACCCGGTAATAGAATTTCTCCTAGATATCTGGTTCGCTGTTATAAGTATTCCGATCACAACAAAGACGCGCAGAGCTTTGGGATTACAGAACCGAGGGCGATTTACGCATGCGCGAGTGCCCAAGGCAATTAGTTTTCGATCAAGGATACAACACGTGACTGGGATGGATAAGTTTTTAGGAATACGCTAATGTTTTCGGTATTAAGTGGTGCAATACCGGTGTAACAAGTTGCGGATTCTCAGATTTTTTCTGAAGTGCAATGCTGCACTGCAAAAAAAGTTGTTTTTACAGTAATAAACTGCAAAATTAGAAATGTTACAGTTAATTACTGCAAAACTGCAGTTTTACAGTTTATTTCCACAATTTTACAGTTTATTATTACAAAATTAGCTGTATTACACTATAAAAACAACAGTAAAATACTGGCAGCAGAGGTTCCAGTTTAAAACTAAAGATTTACACTAATAAACTGTAAAATTTGAAGTTTTACAGTTTATTACTGTAAAACAACACTTTTACAGTTTTTTAGTGTAAAACTAGCAATTTTACAGTTCATTACTGTAAAATTAGCTGTATTACACTGTGAAAACACAACATATATTTTTTACAGTGTGGAAATGAAAGAAGGATGGAAAGCAATTGAAGTAAAATAGAGTATAATATATGTTTTGAGCAAAACTAAATTATTTTTTAATTTTTAATTAGTCTTATGAATATTCTGTGCCAATTATTTGTTTGGGTTTTTTAGATTGTTTTCCGTGTTTGAGATGGAAGTCAAGTTCTGTAGTTCATCATTCGCTTTTTTGATCTCTCTCATCACGGTGCAAAAGAAAAAAAAAGCATTTGGAAGGCATAGCGCAAATTAGGAAAATTATATGATATAAAAGATTTGGGCTTAACCGGGAAACTTTTGGAAATAGAATTTGTAGAGGAGGGGAATGAAATTTACATTAACCTAAGTTCTTATACTTCATGAGGAATATATAATAACCTTTATCCGAGTTTCATGCACCTATGTCAACTCTTCAGATATCAAGGCAGACAAATGCAGATAGGTAAATAGGCGGCATTTCTTTTTCATAACTTTTTTCTTTCTTCTCTGGGTTTTAAACTTTAATGCACCAGCTGAAATTCAGTTTTATTGCTATATTCCCTTTAAATTTCGGAGCAGTCAACGACACTTAACGCTCAGTTTTGAGTGCAGTTCTTGCTTCATCGCTGTATTGGCGCCACATGTTATCACATTTTTCGTAAGATTGTAACGGTGCCTACAGCATACGCATGTGAGTCAGTGCGGCCTGAGACAGTATGAGCTAGGCGTTTTCGTAAAAATAGTTTTTTTAATGTTTTTATTAAGAAATATATTAGTTTCTAAATAAGTGATCATTAAAAAAAATTTAAATATATATTTAAATTAATAAATTAAAAAATAATAATTTCAGTAAATTTAGTTAAATTTAACCCGTTAATGCCTAGCGTCCCTTTTTAGGGACGGTCTAAAAAATGGGTCTGAATTTCCCAAAAATGAACATTTCAACCAAATAATAGTGTTCAATTAGTATCTTGATATTGCATCAATTCGTTATAAACAGATTGAAGCACATAACCATTGTAAAGTGTGTTCTGTAGCAGTTTAAATATGATCGTTATCAAGAATTACATCGTTCACAACCTCAAGAACAAAAAGCTAAGTTTTTAAAATTATTCCCAGCTTTCCAGTTTATGTTAATTGCTGTTTTTATTTCTTCTTATAAAATGTCTTTTTAAATACTATATCATAGGCAGAAAAAATTTTAGTAAAAAAAGTATGTATCCTCTGGTATCCATCGTAACTTTTGGGGACGATTTTTCGTTCCTTAATAAAAAATTTATTTTTTACGTGATATTTTTTAAATTATTTTTCCTGTCCATTAAACACTATTTGTAACCAGTATACAAAATATCTTTGGAAAAAAAAGTCAGGCATTAATGGGTTAAATCCGTATTTACCGGCTTTACATGTCAATCATTCCAAAATGTATGAATAAATCATTTATAACACGAAATATAAGCAATGTAGTAAACCCAATTGTGTTAAAAAATAGTAGCTCATTCCAAAAAAAAAAAAAAAAAAGAAATCGTCACGATTTTTTTTTTAATTAAAGAGTGGAAAAATTTTGATTTTTGCAAATAAATTTTGGTATTTTGACCACCCGTTGAAAGATGATCTGCGCAAAACCTCTGTGCATCTATTATACTTATACCTTTAAACGAGCAATTCTTTTATATTTATTTATTTTTCGGATCTCGAAAACGGCTCTAACGATTTCGATAAAATTTTGTATTTAGATAGAGTTTTGGTTTTTAAGTTCGGCGTTTGACGTCGGCGTTTTTTCTGTAAAAACGCGAGTTTTCACAAAAAACCCCGTTTTTTTTGTGCCTTCATTGAAAGTTTGAGAAGCTTCCTTTTCACCATTTTCTTTATGATTACTTTTATTGTTACTGTTTCATAGCAACCACGTTTAAACAATGGATTTCATATTTAATCACATCAGCCGTTACCATCGAAACTCAAAATCGGAGTTTCCATGGTAACGCATCAGCGTAAACTTATATTTTTATGGTATTTGGCAAATGAGTTTTAGCAACATGTCAAATTGTTATCGTTTTTGAAGAGATCGATCACAATAAAGTTAAATTTAGGGCCGAATTCAAGTGAAACACCATTGCAATCGCTTCGAGGCGATCGCAATACAGACCAAAATTGCAATCGCTACTGGAAGTCGAATTACGATAGAATAGCATCTCGTAGCGATTGTAACGTTTCACTTGAATCTAAACTTGGGAATTTGTGATTGCATTGGTGAGTTTCAATCAACCGTGTTTCACTTGAATTCCTGCCTAAATTACGGCTGTTTTAAATGCGTAATTGCAAATAACGGCCTAAAAATGCGGAACTACTTTGATGTACCCCCCCCCCCCAATCGGAAATTTGACGACTTTTTTTCTTGCTAAGAAAAATACCTTGCTAAGAAAAGTTTTGGCGCAACAAACATGCGTTGTTGCCACAAAACTTTTAAAAAAAAATCAGAAAATGCTACAAAATACAAGAAAATATCAAATTCAGCAACAGCAAAACAACCTGAAAAAACCTTAATTGGCAACCACAAAAAAAGAAACAGCAACCCTAAAAAATCCGTAGGGAGTGCCAGATTTGGCGCTTAATTTTTTTGGGGGACGGGGTATATCAAAGTTGTACCAAAGTTCATTTAAATAAGTACTTCGAATTTTAGAAAAAAACACGATTTTACAAACCTCTTTTTTTTTTTTAACCGAGCGAGACTCGGTCGCCAGGTACTAGAACTTAAAGCATGGAAGAAACCCATACTTTTAGTAACCTATTTGCTTTTTATGTGTTCACCTCATTGCTTCCATTATTTATATATTTTGCTTTCATATAACGAGATATTAAAGTCAAAAAAGTGGTGAGAAAATGAATGCGAATGGTACCTACTCTCGCATCGTTAGAAAATAACTTAAAAGTACATTAAAAAACGAAGCACTTTTTTTAAGGCAAAGATCATTTCCTATGCATCGAACTTTTACAAGCATCTTCCTTTTAAATAATATTTCCCATTCTCGATTGTAAAATAAAGCTGTGTTGTAAAATCTGGCAGTCAAAATGTACCGAATAAAGTTTTTTGTAAAACTGAAATAAAAACCACAGATGGAATTCATGTAGAGGGGCGTGAGTTAGTCAAGTACTGGACGACTGACAGTCGCTGTCGCATGTCCTTATCTTCACTACTTCTAAAAATATCAATTTCTTTTTGCTTTAATCTTCTATTTTACTACACTGTAAAAAATGAATGCTGTATTTACAGTATGATAAAGCTAATTTTATAGTAATAAACAGTAAAAATTGCTAATTTTACAGTACTAAACTGTCACATTGCTAATTTATCAATTTATTACCGTGCATTTTACAGTTTTAAACTGGATGTATGTCTTTAGTTGATTTTATCGTATTAGGTAAAATTATAATATTTCCACGTAATTGCTTTAAGTAACTTTTGGTGCACATTTTGATAGCTTTATTATCTTTATCTTCACTGCACTAAAAAGAGATCATAAAGCCGCACCCAATGGAGTAACCGGATACTGGGAGCGCTTCAATTTTCCGTTAAAAAATCTACAGATATTTTCGTCGAGAGATTAGGCGAAATATCTGATGCACATTTATAGATACATCAGATAGTTTAATTTATTATAGTTTTTTGTCGCTTGATGTGAAGTTAAATTTGTTATTTTTTTCTTTGAAAAACATCAGATACTTAATTCTATCAAAACTGTGTTATGGAACCACTTTTTCAATCAAGTTTTTATAAATTTCAATCAGGCTTGCATCTTGAAGCTGGCTTTTAACGTAATTAAAAATCTGTCATAAACATTAGCTTGTGCGTTGTATTGTTTATCGATATTTTTTTCCGATTTTAGCTAGTAGTTAATAATTCGTTGGTTTTGTCATGCCCACATACGATCCAATTTTTTAGTTGAAGGATTTTTTTGTTTTCGCGAGTGGAAAGTGGTTTCACATTAAATTTAATCCTTGTATCTATCCCTTGGAGGGGGGAAATTCTTTTTTACTCTTTTAGCGAAAGTAGCTGAAGTGACATTTGCATTTATCAATACGCTGCCTAAACTTAGGCAGCCTCAAAGTATAAAGTTGCTTTTTTTGAGTAACAGTGTATGAATTTTCGTATTTCAATGATAAATATTGTGTTGCATAAAAAATATTGTGAAGAAAACGGAAGTTATCTCTTATTAATTTTTTGATTGACAAAAACAAATCATCATAAAAAATGCCTTTTCTTTTTAAAACTGCTGTTTTTCCAATTCTCTCTTTCAAATGCAATTATTTTTACAGTTCTGCATCTTCGAATTAAATCTTTTAGTGTTGTTTGTATTTTATTGTTCTGTTTCTTTGACTATGTGAGTATTATTTTAATAACAGGGAAAACATAAAGAACGAGTGCTGTCCCTCGCTGTAAAATACAGACCTTGTTAAAAATGTTTATTTTCAACAGTTATTCATTCTCGAGATTAAGTCTGTTCTTGTTGTTAGCAGTTTATTTTCTTGCGTCTTTGCCGAGATAAGCAGCAGTTTTGATAACATTGGAAGCAACAACAATGGCACCCACTGCAAATACAGATCTAGTCAAAATGCTCGTTTTCAACAGTTTCTGATGGAGCCAGCAGTCTGGTCTTTATTTATAGCTTCGAAAGCAACCTTAGAATCTCAGTAAATGACTAAGTCATTAGCTTTGTTTTTACTATCAAGAGAATAATACTCATGTAAGGCTTTCTGAATAGCTTTCAGCTCGTTGGTGAAGTTTAAGACGATGTTGCCGGTAACGATTTTCTAATCTCGTTGAAGTTCCGTTCGGTATTACAAAGTGTAAGCCACCACACTTTGGAATAGTCTCACTAGCAGGATCATCAGTAAAGTACTGAGCAGGTTTTTACGTATTTAATGAAACCACGTTCTTTATGCCATTTTCATGTTCAGGGTGATTATAAAATAACGTGAAGTGTTTAGAACCCTCTAGCGTGCAAAGTACTGGACAAAACTTTTCCAAATTTCATGGAATTCTTGGTATTAGACCGAGGGATTTTGATTTATGAAAAAAAAAAAAATTCAAAAATCGGTTCTAACCACCTCTAACCGGCTCTAAACACACATCGTTATTTTATAACCACTCGGTATATATTTGAGGTTGGATATTTTTTTAGACTTTATCTTAACCCCTTCAGTCGGAATTATGAAATAGTTAACCAAAAATGTTTTTATTTGGTACACAAAGTACAATGGCTAAGAGCATCTCACAAACAAAATTTCAAGCTTGTGAGTAAAAAATTAAATGAGTTATGACGTGTCCAATTTTCCAGATACATATTTTGAAATTAATATTTCAGCAAAAAAATATATGAAATATCACACAAACTTTGTCGTAAAATATGCTTCAAACAATAATAAAACATAATATAAGCATTTGAAATGATAAATAAAAGATCATACAATTTTAGAAAATTCTGAAAAAAAGCAACTTTTTTCGGCGAGAGTGTATGGTTGGAAAAACAACCCAATTCCAGTTTCTCTATCCATTTTTGGGAATATTGCCAGTCCCAAAAGCAGAAATTTTTGCTCAGATAATAACAAGCAGATTGCAAATAGTCGACTACAAAAAAAATCAAGTAATTAAGTCAATTATTAAATGTTTAGCAGCCGTTCAAAGTTGATGTCCGGTATACCGGACACCAGGTCTAAAGGGGTTAACGACAAGTAGGGTCAGGTGGGATACAATGGGTCAGGTTTATTAGAGAATTCTTTAAAAAATTTGCAAATAATATTTTCTTTCTGAGTTGCGATGTTTATGTATTATTGACACAAAGCAAAATTTTGTATGCAAAATTAAGAACAACTTCTACTTTAAAGCTACATATACTAGCAATTAAGTGTTTTTCTCAAAAGAAGCTTGCCAATGATCATCATAAAAACTTTTGATTTAAAGAAAATTAAATGAAAATACACACGTAAGTTTTTAACCTACTGCATAGAGCACATTTTCAGGAATAACTTTCTAAACTGTTAAAGAA
The DNA here is from genome assembly GCA_038373865.1 of Uloborus plumipes. NCBI lineage: Eukaryota > Metazoa > Arthropoda > Arachnida > Araneae > Uloboridae > Uloborus > Uloborus plumipes. The sequence continues at coordinate 12,772 of JAXGGA010008400.1, forward strand.
AAAACTGCAAAAATGAATTTTTTAGGGTATAAAAACATGAGTGGGATAAAATGGGTCAGTTTAATCCCAGGTTTTACAGTTTTTTAGTGTAAAATTAGCATTGTTACCCTAAAATTAGCTATACATGTATTATACTGTTGAAACAACAGTATAATACTGGCAGCAGATGTTTCAGTTTAAAACTATAAAATGAGCAGTAATAAACTGAAACTAGCAATGTTACAGTCTACTAGTGTAAACTAGCAGTTTTAGTCTACTACAGTAAAATTAGCAATTTTACAGTTTGTTACAGTAAAATTAGATGTATTATTCTGTAAAAACAACATCTATTTTTTACAGTGTAACTTGTGAACAAAACAGGTAAAAAAAATCAATGTTTGATTAGTTTCCGATTTATCTGCAAACAATTATTATTTGACTAATTGTGCGTAAAACACTAATATATCTTTCAAAATTACTAAAAATCTTTTATTTACACTACCGTAGGAAAGTAAAGTGCAGTATCTTTTTTCGCTTGCTTCATTTTTTAATGAAAATAAAGCACAAAACAAATGTCTAATTCAAAACTCGTTTTTTTTTTTTTTTTTTTTTTTTTTTTTTTTTTTTCAAATATCTCAAAAACTTATTTACACTTTATCTTCTTTCCAGTTGATTTTTATCATCATTTACAATTAACAGGTAAGTTTTCACTGCAAAAATTAGGAAATAATGCCACTTTCAGTTTTGATTGAAAAACCCGAAATATAAATTTCTGTACAGAAGATCCCCAACTAAGAACGCAATTGATCTACCCAATTTTTAAACAAAACGAATCAATATTGGTTCATCTGCTTAGGAGTAACGATACCACAGAAAAAGAAATAAACGCACAAGTTAAACCTTATGAACTAACTTTTTTTTGCTTTGAGGGTTAAATAGAAATAAAATTGCATTTTTTTGCTCAATTAACACGATATTTAAATACGATTATGTACATAATTAGATCTTGCGTTCCCTAATAATTTAAATCTTAACATGGAAACTTAATGAATATGAAAAAAAATCATTTCTTATGATGTGATTAAAAATATGCAGTTTCTATAAAATTATGGCTTTAAAATTTTTATTTATGTCTATAATCACGTATTATCAGTCTTTTACATTTCCCACCGTCTATAGATGTTTCTTTCTTTTGTTCTTTTGTATAGAACAAACTAATAATGTCAAACTTTATTTTCCTCTTCCCATTTTGCACCTTAAAGTGTTTTGAAAGTTATTTTACTTTAATCCTTTTAATACTTCAACTTGAAGTTCAAAGCTTGAACATCACTCAAGTAGATAATTAAATTAAAAAGAAAGTTGTTTTTTTACAGACCTTTATCAACCTTCAGTTTGTGTAGAACTAAATTTTTGCTATCTGTCTAGTTCAGACTTAAGTCTTATGTATAAAATGGTTGTTTTCTTTCAAGACAGGCAGCCCTGGTTAGAAAGATTTAAGAGGATTAAGTCTTACTACGTTCATCAGGGGCTATTTAAATGCATTTTGGGTTAATGTTTTAAAAGAATAGCTGGATGGTGGTAAATAACTTTTTTACGGTCATCTGTTTCAATAAATGTTGGTCATCTTTTATTAATGTATTTTATGATTGTTTAGGAAAATCACCATACATTTAAAATGATCTAAACATTAAAGGTTACTCTACAATATTTATTCTTATTTTAAAAACCCTTATTTAAAAAAAAAAAAAATCTTAAACGTTTCTATGAAAAATTATATCAGCTAGTTCCTCAGTAATAATAAAATGGAAGCATATTTGAAAAAAATAGTTTTAAATTGAATTTCAGTATTTATTTTTGTTTGCTGCAACATTTAAGTAAAATAAAATTTCTTTCAAAGTTTTTCCACTAGAAAAATAAAACTACTTTTAAATGTACATAGAATGATTCAAATTCTTACCTGATAATTTATTTCGTCAATGACCAAGAGGAAGCATAAAATACAATGGATTCTTTTTACAGCAAACCACAGTTTTTTGAGGCATCGGAGATTTTTATGATTGTTGTGTTTTGAAATGGTTGTTGTGAAACTGTGCTGTCAATTAGTGACAAAATTTGACATGTATTTCGTTGCAGTAATATTTTTCCAGATAAGTGATTTGTAGTTAATTAGAAAAGAAATGAGTTAGTTAAAATAAATCATATATTGCAGAAATGCAACATTGGGAAGTTAAGGGCTAAATTAATTGCTGGCAGAATTTTTTTTTCGTTTCATTTAATTGATTTATCGTTAAAAATATCTTTTTTAAAATCAGAAAAGCGTTAAAAAGGTCTGAAGTTTGAAATAGTGTAAATAATAACATTAACGTAAATATTTTTCAGTTTTAACGTTATTCCTTAACGCCATCACGTACGCTCTGCGACACTACGTACCTTATAAAGAAGAGGGATTTACAGAATTTCTTAACTCTTAAGTCTTTAGACTTTTTGGCGTTTTCTTCAAAAGCAAGCTTAGTGTTTTACACATCATAAGCTGTCACGTAAACACAATAACTATATTTTCTAACAAAGCATTTATGGTTTAAATTAATTGCAGTATTGCGAAATGTATTATTAATACCTGTCAGCGCTGAAATTTATTGCAAGGATATACTGCCGTGCTAAGCACTACAGTGGTATCTGCAGGTGAGCTCAAACTGAAATATTACTCTTTAAAATTTTGCGCCACCATGTATTTGATTCAGATGAAACTTTTTTGAAATTTCCCATTCTTTAATGACCATGTAATTTTTTACTTAGGTAAAATGCGTCACAAAGAGCCACCTGGTGACGATAACTCAATTTTGTTGAAAAGTGCGGATACGACTTCTGTGCTTAGCACGGCAGTATAGTATCTTGTTTTTCTCAAAAAATTAAACTTGAGTAATTAAATATTGTTAGTTTATTTGATGATTTAAAAAAATGCATACACTATTTTCCACATTTGGGCTAAAATTGATTTGTCCGTAGGAAGTTCATGTCTACTACAATTTTTGTAAAATATTCAGGTTTATCTATCAGGAAATAGTAATAGAAAATAATTAATAACTAATGAAATTAAAAACCAATGGTTGCACTTTACTCATATGATGCTACTTAATAAAATATAATGAATTAAAAAGTTCAGAAAACCATTCCAATAAAGTTAGTGAAAAAAAAAAGTTTAGAAAGGGCTCTGCTCCACATCAACGTAAAACGCGACCAAAACTGAAGGCAGAAACCGAAAATCCGGGTACCTTCTATAGGAACACTATGTAATCCATTTTACGTTTCTGCTTTATTTTTCTGCTTTACGTCAATGTGGAGCAGCCGGCCCTAAGAGACTACGCTAAAGTTGCAGAAGTTTCAATTTTTAACTGGATCTTTACAATGAGAAAAAAAGAGAGAAATATGCTTAACCTAATTATGTTTAAGTGGTTATTCAATGAAACTTATCTCTGCATAAATTTTATCTTATTTTGAAGAAACAATTTCTATAAATTATTAAAATCTTCAAATTATTGAAGGATTGTTATTTGCTCATTGTGCAACGGGAAGTAGGAGATTTTTTGGGGCTAGATGCTTTCGGAGTACGCAGAGCTACTTAAGAAAATGATTTAATTAATATTATGTGGATGAAAATTCTGTTCTCAACATACTTCTGGCAATTTTTTTTAAAAATAGCTTTATTGTTCGTCAGAACAATTTCGATAATTTTAATTAGTTTTTTCGAAAGTATACTTGATTTCGAAAATGTACTCATACTTGAAATATCATTTGTTTAGAAGTAGTCAGGAAATTCTGAGTTTATTTAATATTAATACTTAGTTTTCAATTCATAAATGAATTCAGGTATTTGCAAAAGAATGATATGTGTCAACAATTGTTTGAAATTATTTTTAAAATATAAGCTAAGCAATATCTGAAATCTGAAACGTTGTTTAATATATTAAAACCGCTTCAACTAAAATGGCACAACTTTTTTAAGGATTTAAATATGCCTTTTCCTTTTTGATTGCAATTTTTGAAAATAAAAAAACTACTATTCTTATTTTAAAGTTTTATGATTTTTCAACACTTTATGTAGCCTAATGCGCGTTATTTTGGAAAAAAAAGTTGCACTCAAAAGATTTAAATGTTTCTAATGTTTATGTATCAATTAGTCATTTAAAGTTTTTCTAAAGCTCTCTTTGTCAATTTGGATTGACTAACTTTTTAATTTTCCCCTTATTAATGACAATTAGTGGCCGATTATATAAACAAAGCTTAGAATATTCTGTAACATCACTTTGTAATGCTGTGTAAGCAATAATTTTCTTTAAAATGAAAGATAAGCATGATGCATCATTTCATAAAAACCTAGTGAGTTGTGCAGACTAATTTCAAAATAAAAAATACGCATGTATTTCTTAACACATCGCTATAATCTCGTCGAAAGCTATTTTTGAAAATTACTAGGGTGAAAAACATTTTTTTTTAATATCCATCAAAAAATTAATTCAGAAATCACGTTTATAAAACGAATGACACGTTTATGAAGGCCAATTTTCTTTTTTGTTTTAAATTTCTCTGTTGACTAGCAGAAAGTAATAATTTCATTGCTTTCTCTTATTCTCAACATTTTGTACCCTGCCAGGTAAAGATAAGAAACTTCGTTTGAAAAATAGCTTTTATAAAAGGAGAAATTTAAAATTCATATCACTTAACAATGCGACAAAACAACTGAACTTTTCTCATAACTCTTTTAGTGCGAATGTAGAATTTTCAGCTAAGAAAAAAGAGCGAGTTTATTTGAAAAAGAGAAAAACAGAGAAAGGCGTTTAAAATATTTTTTGGTAAGAAAATCAAATTTTCAGATAGAAAATGTAATAACTTGCAGAATTTAAATTAGATGGTTAGCATCTTTTGATTGTGCGGTCGCGTGTATTGTTAAGTTTTATTTACTAAAACAAACTTGTTTGACTTTTTGAATGTTTCTTTTTTTTTCAAGTTTCATATTTGCAGACATTTGTTAAGTTTACAAAATTAAATTACAGGTAAGAAAAAGTTGAATACAATTATTAATACATTATTTCAAAAATTCATATTAATTTAAAACAAATATTGATAACCTTTACATTTCTATAAAATCATCATGTTGATTCTAAGGTCTTATTTTTTATACAATATAAAAAACCACTTTTGCTAGGAATTTGAAAGGAAAATTACAGACACACTCTTTCAGATTTGCAGACATAGAAACTATATTAACTAGTTAAACGTAAATGATGTATTTGACACATAATAAAACATTAGGTTTCTCTACATTTAATCCCAAAATATCTCTAATATGATAATCCCAAACCACTAATAGCCAAAATAAATCAAAATGTGACTTCACTGGTATGATGCACAGCCACTCGAATCAATATTCATAAAAGGAAGGAAAGTTGAGTTTATGGCTCAACATAAATATTGCCTGACATAAAAAATAAAAGTTTATTTTGGGTCATAAAAAACAGACCGTCGGGCATCTTTATTGTATAAGAGAAATATATTGATTATGACTGCCTCATGCTTTATTTTAAAAAGAAAAGCTGTTCCAATAAGCCATTAAGCAGATATGAGTTGGAATTTTTAATTTAAAAGATGTTTTCTACCCTTTATGCTAGATATTTGCTTGACTGGGAATTTACCTATTTTAGATATTTAGATATATTTCGGGCATTCATAGATTGATTTTTCGAATGTTAATTATGCAGAAAAAATAACTTAACCTGTTAATTCATTTTTGCTTTGACTATTAGAACAAAAAGGTTATTGCTATGTAATCAATGTTTGGTTCTGTAAATTGTTTAAAACAAAACAAAAGAAAATAAAAATGCTAGTATTACGTATTGTTTTTGATTTTGTTATTTTTAATGCTTTAATATAATTTGGTAAGTTTAAAGCAATAAAATTTTCATCCGCTGTTTTTGAGAGAAACACCACTACAGTTGAACTCGCTCATAGCGAGGAAAAAGTGACAGCAATAGTTGCTCGTTAAAATCGAGTGTCGGTAAAAAGCAAGTTCGTATGAAACATCATATAAATTCATAAATACCAGATGCCTTTTTTTCATATCTGCACAGTACCAAAATAATTGGGTACTTTTCTTTCAACGGAGTTATTGTTTCTTTTCTGTATTAATGTTTTTATAGAGGGAAAAATATTGTCCTTCGCATCAGAGGCTTTGAAAACAGATTGATGGTTTGAAGTTTTTTTGCGCATTAAAAGCCGTTAGTATGCTCAGCTTCAAAATCGTCGTTATCGTTGTCTCTTTCATGGATATTTTTTCATCTGCATTTGCTTGAATTTATTCTACAACATTCTCGAATGTGTTAATATTGGTGTCAGCAAATGATACGTTTTGACAAACGTAGTTACTCCACAATTTAAAAGATAAATTAAAAAAAAAAATACTGAAGTGAAAAGCCAACATAACTAGTTCTTAAGTTTAATGACTTGTCACTAGCTTTCGGTTGACTTCAGAATGTTAAAGAATTTTTTCGAAGATTAAAGAATACGTTTAGCACGGAGTCACTACACGTTTTAAGAATTACAAAAGTATTGCTCGATTTAAGCGGGGTTTGCTACTTAAAAGTAAGCAAATTTCGTTATAGTAGTAAAAAAAAAGCTCTCATATAGGTTTATTATTAGATATACCAAACATCCAATTTAGTGCTAAATCCGGGTTCACGTTAAATTAGAGCTCGTTATAAGCGAGCTCGGTGGTACTTGTGTTTAAAACATAACTTTAAATTTCTTTTGAATAAACGTGGAGTTTTTTAGAGAAAAATAGAAAAGAGTAAGATAAACACTTACCTAGGCTGCCACCGTTTGGGCGTCAAAAAATAGCGATGTGCTGAAATGTACTAAACCTGAAAGCATTTACTTTATATCGCAACTTACAGAAATCCCTCTCTGCTTTTTCAGGTCTGCTGCAAAGAGGATTTTCCTTTCGTTGGAGATGGTGATCCCTTCCTAGACGAGGATTTCGAGGGAAAAAAGAAAGATGACTTGAATGAAAATTCCTTAAGACCACTGCAACTGGAAAACGGTAAGTGAAATAGGTTTGATGAGGCATGCATGTATCGATTTAGGAGTTTTCCAGATGGGTTCTTAGATTTCATTTTTTGGCTCTGGGAAGCACCCAACACTGAAACTTGCTTATTATAAGTGATGATGTTTAATAGGTGTAGTTTCCTTTCCCCAAAATTTTTGTCCTATCCAATAGCTTTGTTTTCCCCTCTACAGGGTGCGGCAGAAAAACCCGGACAAAGATTTATTGTGATAATTTTATTAAATAAAAGAAATTTAGCGAAACAACAATTAATAATGCTAACATAGACTTCCTACAATAATAAACTCGGCCGGTTTCGAAATGGTTTCCTCCATCGGTGATACATAGATCCAAACGTAACTTGAAATTTTCAGCGATGGGCCGCAGCTCTTCCAGCAACAATCTTTCTCATTCTCGAAGAAGCGACTGCTTCAGCGACTCCAAGCTTTTGTGGGGCTTAGCACAGGCCCTGGCCTCCAAAATGGACCACACACTGTAATCCATGGGATTCAGATCCGGCGAGTTGGGGGCCATTCCGTAGAGAAGAGGAAGTTTAAAAAATGGGTCCGGCACAAGTCCTGAGTCTTTTTTGTCTGGTGGGCCGGCGCTGAGTCCTTCTGGAACATCTAATCCTCATCCCCAAGGTGCTGTTGGGCCTACAGAAATACGGCGGCCTGAAGAATGTTGTGGCGATACAGTTTTTGGTTGATTTTGACCCCTTAATCTACAAAAACGAGAGAAGTCTTGCCGCTATCGCAAATTCCTCCCCAGACCATCACCGATTGTGTATTTTGGTGGTGTTCGACGATGGCCGATGTGCCAGGAGCTTCAGTTAACCAGATTCTGTCGTTTTGGCGGCTATGTGCCTGTTCGACAGTGAACAGCTTCTCATCTGTGAAGAGGATGCGCTTCCACCGCTCACCTGCGGCCCGACATTTGAGCTGGCGACATGTTTGAAGTCTCACGCGCTTGTTCTCTTCAGTGAGAAGATGCACTTTTTGGAGCTTGTGCGGCTTCAGTTTGAGTTCTTGTTTGGCTATTCTCTGAACATGACCAAGCTCTTAGTACCGGCTAATTGCATTAAACAAAGCCTGTTGAGGAATTTTGAGCAAACGAATTGACGTTTACCAGCTCTTAACAGTAAAAAAAAAATCTACGTATCTTTCTGCCATTCTGCAAACGAAACAACAATTATGAGTACAAAATCGGCAATGCACTTCTTAATACAGGAAAACATATCGAATCTTTTAAAAAAAGAATTAGCTGTATACGGTAAAACGTGTTGGTGTCAGGACGTGACAAACTTCGTCCGAGTTTTTTTGCCGCACCCTGTAATATCAAATTAAAGACATCGGTGAAATTGCTGTTAAGATCTTATTTGCCTCCATCTATAAAGATTTTTTTTTATTATAATAACTGTCGACTTTTAAAGAAATATACTTTTTAGACTGTATAATTTTAGACTTAGATATTTTTTAGATTTAAAACCTTAAACACTATGCGAAATACACTTGAATACGGCCTTCCTTGTCATAAGGTTGGTATAAAATTGAACAGGTGTTTTATACCTTAAAGTATCTTTAGACGTAGAAATCCCGGGGGGTTCAGGTGGTTTAGTTCCGGTTATTGGTTTTGCCTTGGTCATAACTTATAGCTCTTTAACGTGTCATAATCGTATTTCTGACCCCCTCCCCCCATAATTCCAAAATAACTCCAACTTATTCTAATCTAATACAGGATCCGGTATAAACACTTTGCTCATCTGTAGAAGGCTTTCTATGAGTTGTGATGGAGAACAGAGGGTGGAACCAGTATAAGCAAGTATTGTACAATATGCCATTTGCATATTGTATCAATTACATGACTCGGTGAACATTGTTTTGTGTCGTGAAAGATATACTTGTAATAATGATTTTTTGATTGCTACTCATCTAGAGCTTCGCGTAAGGTTCTAATTTGGTAGACATGAACATGTTACAAATGAAAAAAATACTATTGATCTGATATAGTCTGAATAATCCTGTCTGGGTATGAAATATTAGAACTTTAGTGCGTTGAAAAGGAAAGCTGAGCTGAAAGCAAAAACACATGGCTGACCTTAGACTATAACGATGCTGAAATACGCTCCACATTTAAAAGCATCCATCTAGAAACCTTCGAAGTGTTTAGCGCTTCATCATGAAATTGCGCAGTATACAGTATAATATTGCGCATTTTTACATTATAATACTGGCAGCCGAGGTTCCAATTTAAAACTACAATTTGCATAGTAATAAACTGCAAAACATTGCAGTTTTACAGTTTCTTACTGTAGAAGTTTGAAATTTTACAGTTTATTACAGTAAAATTTAGCTGTATTATACTATAAAAATAACAGTATAGTACTAATCCAGTTTAAAACTAAAATGCACGATAATAAACTGTAAAATTAGCAATTTCAGTTTATTACTGTAAAGTTAGCACTTTTACAGCTTATTACGGTAAAATTGGCAGTTTTTACAATTTATTACTATAAAATTAGCTGTATTAAACTGTAAAAACCTTAGACCATTAAGACATAGACAAGCCATTCCATTCAGTCGCTATTGTATGCTCTGAAGCAGGGATAAGGGTGACAGGTTTGACGAGAAGGGGTAGAAGATGAAAGAAATTTGCCGTCATGTACCACGTGGTTTTGTCCTTTTGGATTTGAGTTTTCTTCCTACCCCTACCTAGTGCACGTGTCCTCGGTCATTCCAGAGAAACAACGGAATTTCTTGCCGTAAATAAGCCAAATTTGTTGCAGATAATGGTTTTGTTAACTTTGAGGAACATAGATTATAATCGCGTTTTTAAAAATCTGGTCACTCATGTATTACAATTCGAAGCAGATGAAAATCATAAATATAAATTAATCAAATCAGTTGCTAAAAATATTTAAAAATACGAATGCACCACTTCGTAAATAACATTAATGCGTCCAAATGTACCTCAAAAGTACGCAGCAAGTGTACAAAATTAATTTTGTTTAAAAATCAATAACTGGAAAATACAAAAAATATTTCTCTCAAATCTTGTGTTGAAATTAATTTTATTACTAAAACATTTTTTCCTCTTAATAATCACAAGTGTTGAATAATTTTAGAAGTCATAATGACACAGAGCAACACAATTAAGCACACCAAAATTTTAGCACAACAAAATTATTAGCGCTTTGAATGAACTTCGCTAAAATCAGCGAATCTCTAACTTGTGAAGTCTATGTGCAATTGCATTCTGGTTTTGATTAAAGACTTTTCCCATTTCGGGAAACAAAATATTTAAAATGTGCTCAGAATTTCTAAAATTTTCTTAATTTTTCTGCGTTTCATCTATTTTAGAAAAATAAAAAAATATAAATAAGATTAAAAAGCGCAAACTTGGAAAAAATTGCAGTGTAGGTTTTGAAAGATCCTTTTTCCGTTTCCTGACTTGAACGGGGCAATAGGCTAAAAAAAGTTTGAAACACACTATACATTTAAAACTTCTAACATAATTTATACAAATTTAATACTGTATTCATTTTTTGACGCCATGAAATGAAGAATGAATTAGAAATAATACTAGCTTGCATTTCAAAAAAGAGTAGTTTTCATTCGTTGCAAAGAACAAAACTGCAAAGCTGGAATTTACATTGTTTTGAAAACAGACTGAAATAGACTCTCTTGCTAAAGGAGCGCAAACTTTAGGACCATTTTTAAATCGGCATAAGTCAGTAATTTGTGGCAGAAATTAAAAAAAAAAACTTGTCCATTAATTTATAAACAATACACTTGCAAAGGATGGAAAAAATTGTGCCAAAATATTTCTGGCATAAGGTAAAAAATTAAAATTGACGACTCTTAAAATCTCTACGAGAATCAACACAGCAATACGAAACACTCTTCCGTGGAGGTCTAAGTCACGTAGTTCCCCCAGCGAAGATCCCTGCCTCAACTACCACGCCTACTTGCCTTATCTATGTCTAAATGATCTAAGGTAAAAACAACATTCAATTTTTTTGCTGTGCAATAGAAATGTAATGAAAATCCTGAACTGTGATCTTTACACCATGAATAGATTTTCTTGCCGAACAGGATATCTACCAAGTTGGAACTGCATGCCAAATTCTTGCTACGTAGTAATCAGAAAAACACTATTAAAAATATTCTTCCACGACACATGACAATGTGCACTGCGCTGTGTCTTGCTGTAACTGCAAATTTATGGTTATACTGCAATCTGTCGATACCATTTCCACTATCGTAAACCCACCACAATTCACACTACCTCCCTCCAAATGCGGGAGGTAATTTTGCTGGAACCTTAGTTTAGACGTGACCTTTGACAAATGCAACTTTTCATACCTTGGTAAATGCTAGTTGTTCAGATGAAATCTTTCTGTGTTGGAATTAATTTTTACTGATTGTAAGTTCAATAAATATGAACGTAGAGTTCTGGGTGCTGTATGCAAGTTTAGACAGTGCATTTTTACTTATTTTTTTACGTCAAACATTAAATGTCTTAACCTCTGCATCTTATTTTATAATCACTTTTGCGATTAGTCGTATAAAGTTAAGACTGAAGGTAGCGGAAATAGAGGACGTTCAGGTTAAATGTTCACCTGTTGTGAATTTGCCTGCAGGCATGTGGGTGCCTGCGCGTGTATACTTCCTTTTCGTTCCTTTAAACTTTAAGCTTAAATAACATTTAGTTTAAGAAAAAAGCAGTTTTGCTATGAAACATTTCAAGTAATAAGATGAAACAACAATTTTCTGCGCAATTTTAATAACTCAAATTCATTTAAACTGTATCCTTGTTGAACAAATACGAACATACATCTCGTAAACTATGTTTCATTTCCGCCAACTCTTTGTGAAAAGTTCCGCTAACTCATTTTCTTTCGAAAAGCTTGATGAAAGAGAAACGATGCTTGTAACTATATATTTTGTGTTGAGCAAAGGGAATACGAGCCCGCAAGAACAAGTTAATAGACAGAGTATATTGCTTCTCCCGGACGGAGAAAGGGGGAAATCGTGAGAATGAAGCCAGATGAACGATCCAGGCATAAAAGACCTTTTAGCGACAACAGAATTTCGCGGCTTCACGTTTCTCCTGCTCAATGGCTAGGACATCTTTCTTAGTTTCTTCTCTGTCACAATCCAACTGAGCAGTTTGGTCGAAAGAAGTAATTCTCTCTCTCTTTTTTCTGTTGCGTTGATTGTGGACTTGGACAGGATTTTTATTTAACCACGAATGTTCTTTAACAGATGGTGGCAGGGGGCAAAGGGGGGGGGGTGATGCAAAAGAAATGAGGAAAATAGAAAATTTGAAAAGACACGTGATGGAAACCGGCTTTCTTTTTCTTGAAAGAGGAAATTATTTTGGTGTGTTTCATGGTGGCTGAGAGATTCAGTGAGCCGTTTGTATGTTCCACTTTCAAATACCAACTCTTAGCTTCATAAGGATAAGAATCGTTAATAAAATGAATTAATCCTTTCAGACCTGATGTCCGGCATAAAGGACAGGAACTTTAAAAAGCTGATAATAATTTAATAATTTATTAAGCTACTTGCTTTTTATTTTCGTCAATGTCTCTTGAATTCTGCATGTTATTATCAATACAATACATTGTCGTTTCGAGATTAGAAACATTCCCAAACATGGAGTGAGAGATTGAGTTTGGCTCGTTTTTCCAAATGTGGATTATCGTCACTAAGGCGATGTTTTTTTTTCTGATTTTTTGAAAAATATATGATATTTTGTTTACTATTTCAAATGCTTATATTGTGTTTTATTACTATTCGGAGAACATTTTGTAGTGAAGTTTGTATGACGTCTCATCGCTTTTTAGCAGAAATATTTATTTGGATTTAATTGGAAAGTTCGAAATACCTTAACTCCTTTACTTTTTTACCTAAAAACTTTAACTTTTGTTTGTGACCATAGAACTACGTCTACCAAATAAAGTGTTTTTAGTTAATTATTTGAAAATTCCGATTAAAATGGTTAAATTCACGAATCTTATGGCTTTAGCCTTAAAATCCTACGCATAAATTCTGCTTGTGAAGTAAGAACTCTTAGAGCAAAAACAATAAAATATTGCAGTATTCGAAACATTTTGATGGATTTCCTTAAAATTCGGTAGTTTTGTGGGGAAACGATTTTTTTTAAATAGAACTATGCCCACCGCTACTATTAATAAACATAACTTTTTCTTTTTTTAAAACCGCAAATATAAAAATAAAATACAGCGAAATATGGTGTAATAAACTTTTAAAGCACAGCACGTAAATACAAATAAGGAGTAAAAACGATCTTTATACTATACTATTCAGGAGCACTTAAGGACAGCAAAGATAACTCAAAATATAAATATTAACAAAAAAGCATATATCGGTATTTGAAAACTGCAAGAGGTAAATAGTTATTATTTTGTGGTTAAAACAATGCTGTATTTTTGTATTTCATATGAATCGACAGAAACGTCATGTAGGGGAAGACCGCCTATATTGGACCACTGCTTAAATTGGACCTCGGGCTTAAAATCTAGTACAGAGATCTATGCTACTTTTAACGGTAGAAATATAAAGTTTTAGGAATAAAATCATTGTGTATGAAGTTTCACCAGTCCTCGAACTGCATAGCGTGATTTACGGCATGATTTATGTTGAAAACGTGTAAAATCTTATTTTGCGGACTTGTACCTAGCAAAATACAACTAAAACTTGTAAGCTGAGGTCAACTGCTGCTATAGCATGATGATCTGTGTTTAATAAGGATTACATCTATGTATTTACATGAGCGATTGTGATAATTTTTGACACAGAAATAAGCTGAAGAATAAAAAATGGCATGTTTTCCTTTATTAAACCGAAAAAATTTTCCTATATTGGACCGGTGGTCCAATTTAAGAGTATGATTTTACACAAGTCTTTGTATTAATCGTAACATAAAATAAGTGACTCGTCTTATTTAATAGCATAGTTAAAGTTATTTTAAGCATACTTTAACACCTATTCACGATATTCATTTAAACTTTTTTTATCAAGCACATTTTTATCAAGCAGAAGCTACAACTTCTAAAAATGTGTGTTTTTTTCCCTCTTCATCCATTAATCTGCAGTTTCAGGTTGTTAAACATATTAACTTAAATAAAATTTATGCTGGTTTACAGAGAGAAAAATATGAAATTCTCGATATTTTAGATAAGACTTTAAAAAGGAACAATTTATATGCTACTAAAATGTTCAATGTAGATGAAGCAGGTCTTTTCACTGTTCAAAAGCCCAAAGTATATTGATGTATAGAGGTAAACACCAGGTTGGAGCAATATTGAGTGGTGAACGTGGTAGAAACACACTAGTCAGTTCCCACATGGGAGCAACAGAATTGCAAGCTCTCCATGCTTGTTTTCAAAACATTACGTTCCATGTATGAACTTATCGTAAAAGCATCCCCTGGTGAGCAATATGCTTGTTCAAAAAAAAAAAAAAAAAAAGGTTGGATCACAAACGATAATTCATACAATGGATGCATCATTTCATCAAATATGTTGATCCAAGCAATGTAAAAAGAATGTCCTTCTATTAATGGATAGGCACAGCACTTACATAAATAACATTGATACAATAAACTTGGCTAACGAGAACGATATAATAATGCTTTCTCGTTAAGCACATCATGCACGTAGATGTGGTCTTTATTCCGTTTCTGTCTATATATTTGTAATCAAGCATGTGATATATGTATGCAAAAACATCCAATGAGATCCATTATCTAATATCGCATAGGAGAACTGTTTGGTACCTCTTATGGGCAAACCACAATGAAGGCCATGGCAAATGCTGTGAGTTGATTTCAAAGAACATGAGTTTGGGCCGTTAATTTACATGTGTTTAATGATTTTGACTTGGCTGCAATAGAATTAGAGGCAAGTAGTTCAGATAAAACTACTCAAAGTGAGCAGGTTACATATTAGGTGTAAGTTGTACACCATGTACAAGAACTAGCTACGATTTAAATTAGTACAAATTCTGCAGAATCGGCGGATAGTTCTCATCAAAACATGATTGTCAACTCTAACTATGATTTTGTAAAGCCAGCTCCCATATCACCTTTGCCTAAAAAAAAATAGAAGGAAAGAAAAGGTAGGCGGTCTCAGCAATTATTCTAACGATGTATAAAAGAGGCATAGATCATAAAAAGTCACACAAGAAGAAGTAAGAAACTACACAAAACGATTGTTATTGCAATATTTGTCATAGAGATGAAGTGCAAAACATGATTAAGTGTATGAAATGCCATCAGCGAGTTTATCAACTCTGCGTAAGTGAGGCCGAAGCAAAAGAAATTCTATTGCAAATTCTGGAAAAAAGCTGTATAGTTCAAATGTAAATTATTCTATGATTTCCTGGTACGGTCCAATTTAGGAAGCGCATGGTTCAATTTAGGCGCATATATTCCTAAATTGGACTTTTGCAACTTTTTGTAAGATAATTTTTTAAAAAATAATTTTCATATTTTCAGAAAATATAAGCTTTTAGGGCGGTTCCTGATTAAATTGAGCACACGATGCCCTATTTAGCATTTCTGTTTCGCTTCACATTGAGCGACACAGGCCTCCTGTTCTTAGGGGGTCCAATATAGGCGGTCTTCCCCTACTTTGCAAAACTTACACCTTATACAGTAATCAGCATCAGCTATGTGTATTTGGTTGAGAGGAAATATTTTGAGTTGTCTTTTCTACTAGAGATGCACCGATAAGCAAATTTTTCCGATTACCGATTAATCGGTTGTTGGTAATCGGCCGATTAATGATAAGGATTATTGTTTTTAATACTACGAGTTTTATCATCAGTTTTTTCTCTCTTTTACAATTCAGAGTTTAGAAATAATAAGTAATTTATTTCCAAAAGAAGATTTTTTTTCACATTTTACTAATTTTAACAAAAAAATTTCAATATTTTATCAAATTTCTTAGAACCAATTTTCATATTATTATCAACAATATTACATTAATAGATTGTTAATTATGTCAATTGGACATCGAGACTTTTATTCTTTGTGAAAATTAGAGGTTATCTAAAAGCACTGTACTAAGGAGAAAACTGTCGCCATATGAAAAATGTTGCAACATTGTCTATGTATATTTTTTCAAAGTACGGGAATTAATTTATTAAAAATTTTATATCAACTGCGAGGATTATTATTACTGTTAATAAAACTATTCATCATAGTTTCTTAGTGAAATTATGCTGTGAAGAATAATATTTAAAAAATATTTTTGGCCGATTAATCGGCCCGACCAAATAATCGGTGCATCCCTGTTTTCTACCAATCAAGAACTTAAAATACGTTTGCAAGACTTTTTTTTAAAAATAACTCTCAGTTTTTTTGTGCATGTAACTCTCCCAACGGAAGTAAATAAATATTTGTTTTCTACTGTTACGAATAGTTTTTACAACATTTTTTTTTTTTTGCTAACTAAAAAATATTGCATGTTTAGGACAAAATTAATTATTAAATAAAATCCTTGATTTAATATAAACTTTGTTTGGAATTCCATTCATTGTCTCCTCAAATACAATGTAAAACAGTTTTGAAATGAAATTTCTCTGAAGAAAAATACAAATATATATAAATAAAAAGAGGCTCATAAAATAAAGATTTCTCGTCTTTGTTGGGGCTATAGTACTCTCGCGGGTATCATATTTGAAGCTTGCAAGAGTATATTCATCGCTGAAAAGTATATCTCAAACACCGGAATTGCATTTCTTAGCAAAATCTATGCCATGAATGTTTATACATATTTCGTTTCACTACTCTAGAATGCCTACTTTGTAAGCAAATGTTCTCTCTGATGCCTGGATAAAGAAAAAAATGTTTTACAATGAAAACAATTGATGCTATAAAAGGAGCACGATACGAAAAGTGACACAGTTTAGAAATATTGTTCAGTTGTTACTTTTAGGTAACCGTAAAAACGTGATCAGCAAACACGAAGAACTGAAAAAAATTAGAAAACATATGAAAAAAAAAAAAAAAAAGAAGTAAAAATACAGGAAGGTGCCATGCAACAACGCCTATTTTTAGGAGGATCGCGATACTGTGTAGGTAAAATTAAATGATTTTGTAGTTTCATTTATTATAGAAACAAAAAAACTACTTTTCTACCGACACGGGAAGAAAAAATGATAGAAAAGGTACAATGAAAACTCCCAAAGGATACACAGTACATTTAATCAAACAAGATATGAAAATAGCGCAAAACTATTTGCAAGGAAAATCGGAAGATTATAAAAAAAAGATGATTTTATTTTTCATTTTTGAAATGGTTAGAAATACATATATATTAAATGAATCATTCCTTGTTTATTGTGTCGGTTGTTGTTTTCTTATTAATCAATGCATAAATATTATTTTTAGTTTGACACTCCTCAATGTTTAATGCAATTTTCTGTGCTTATTATACTGTGTTTCTTTAAAAACGTATTGTTTACTTTCATTCAAAAACAATAAAACATTAAAAATATCATTTTTTTATTCTTGGTGGCTTTTGATGTTTTTTTCCCTTCCTTTCTATAACACTGATATTTTTCTTCTTTAATTTTTAGTTTTTTTTTTGTAGTTTTTATATCCAATCATGCTCACATACCTGTGTATGTGTGTGTTTGTTTGTGTGTATAAAAGCGCTGTGAGCAAATCTGGTGGTGTAAATGTTAAAATGCCAAGTAAAATTTAGGTTTATGTGTTTCGTCGAAAATATTTCGGCCACATTCTTTGCATTTCTCGACCTCATTCTCTTAGGGTTTACAGTTGAACCGAGAAATTTATTTCATACGCTTGAACAATTGTGGATAGCATCCAAGAACTTCATAATCCATCTATCGATAGTCCATAAAATCATCGATACATCAATCGATAAACCAATAGTTGGTCCTTTCATTTCACCCATCTGTATTGCCATGAAATGATGTGGTCGCCATTAATCATTTTTGACGCTTGTTTCCTACAAGCTGTGTGGTTCAGACCAATCCAAAATTCAGAAGATATTTTTGTAGATTATTTCTTTTGTTATTTTTTTTCACTTCGGAAACTTCTACCAAAGGAATTGTAAAGACTAAGAAAGTAGAAGTTTGGGTTAATGCTTATGTTTCGAAAGGAAAAATGACATTAATTCTCAGAGTGTAAGATTTATTGAAATCGAAAGAAATGACTTTGCGGAAAAAATAATTACAGAAAACCAACTCTTGAGTAATTAATTGCCGAAATGAGCTAACTTCCATTACTGGCGATGATAAAGTTCTTTCATATTGAGCTTTTACTGGAATGATTTATTTATCCAATTTTTGTGTAGAAGCAATGAAAAAAGGTTTGTGAGAGTGATTAATTAAAATCACTAATGTTTTTTTGCTGTTGTTGTTGTTGTTGTTGTTGTTGTTGTTGTATACACTCAATGAAACGTTGGTTAGAATAAAATTATTAGTTTATGAAGTATATAAAGTTATAGTAGTAAAATATGTTAGGGATATATATTAGTTTAATGTGCATCGTTTACAGACATGTTTTAACCAAATACTTCATCTTGTTTAAAGTTAGTAAATGTTGCGTTACTTCCGATAATATTTCTTTATAATTCTAAATCCAATTATAATTCTTTATCCAATCCAATGAGGATAAACTGGTAGGAGGTGAATATCGGAGGGATTCTTCATAAAAATTGTTTTCCCGGTTGCAAGTACTTAGATTTTATTCTCATTGACGCAGTTTCTGACAACTCAATTTGGCTATCTGTAAAGGGTAAATTTACCTATTAAATCTAAGATTCTTAAATGTAGCTATAGTTCTATAATTTTAGGGGGTCGAGTACCTTTTTATAGGTAAAAAAATCGTTATTTTTCACCCATCTCCAATTTTAGTCCTTTAACCTTTTGGCTAAAGTGGTTGGCGGTGAATACCGGAGGGATTCTACATAAAATTGGTTTCTTTTGCCAGGTAGACTGTAGATTTTATTCTCATTGACGCAGTTTTGCATTATTTAATTTGGTTATCTGAAAAATGTAAATTTACTTATTAAATCTAAGATTTTAAAATGTAACTATAGTTCTATAATTATTAAGGGGTCTATACCTTTTTATGGGTGAAAAAAATCGGTTTTTTAAAATTTAACTTTTTTTTTAGAAGTAAGAAATAATTTAAACATCTTTAAAAAAACCCAATAAAAAATTCCCAGTAGAATGGAACATTTAAACAGAAAGCCCTTATGACCGCAATCAATGATAACTGCCTTTATTATAATATTCTCTTACTGTTTGATCAGAAAATCAACCAAAAATGTAATGGTTAGTTTTTATACTAAAGTTCTGAAGCGTAATAAGATCACATGCTAAAAAAATCTGCACTTTCCTTTAGGTTTTCTTTAAAATCGTAATTATTGTTAGAAAGGAGTAGAAACTCACTGTACGTTTAATTCACCGCCAACCCGGCTATTTTGATCCATGGACTGCAGTTTCGTGCTTATTATGCACTCAGCATAATGGAATACGAAAGTAGCCGAGTAGGAGGCAAAAATCCTCTCATACTGATGAGTGCATAATAAGCACGAAACTGCAGTCCATAGATCGAAATAGCCGGGTTGGCAGTGCATTGTATGTTCCTGCCTTAGCTCTTGCTTAGGAGCGGTTACTCGCTGCTTTATTACTCTACGTTATTCCTGACACTTATTTTCAAACTATTTCCTACCCTAAAAAAAACTATCAGGGCGTGTGTGGGTGTAATTATAAATTGCCCCAGTTATTAGTTTTAATTGGGGTAATTAACCCGGTACGGTGAGGTGTGTAATACTGAATTACCGTACAGTGCGTACTCAAAGTGTATTTGCACCTATACCAGGTATTTGATAGTTTTAACTGTGAAAAAACTTTTAGTTTAAGAAACCCAAAAAATTAAATTCATCCTTTTTACGTGTTGAAATTTCTCTTCCTTGAAGTTAATTTAATGATATTTTAAAGTTTTCTAAAGTCAGTTTTGATAATAACTTTAATTAGTTCCGTTAATAAGTAGATTTAAATTAAGTAACAAAGCAAAACTCTGAGTTTTTTTCTTCATTAATTTGAAAAGCTTATACAGTAAATTGAATCTTGGCATTAAATTGGTTTGCGCTGAATTTACATAAGGCATTGTTTTGGAATCCATTTTAAGCTAAAACTAAGCTAGGGGAAGACCGCCTATATTGGACTACTGCTTAAATTGGACCTCGGGCTTAAAATCTAGTACAGAGATCTATGCTACACTTTAACGGTAGAAATATAAAGTTTTAGGAATAAAATTAATGTGTATGAAGTTTCACCAGTCTTCGAGCTGCGTAGCGTGAGTTACGGCATGATTTATGTTGAAAACGTGTAAAATCTTATTTTGGGGACTTGTACCTAGTAAAATAGTACTGAAACTTGTAAGTTGAGGTAAACTGCTGTTATAGCATGATAATCTGTGTTTAATAAGGATTACATCTATGTATTTACATGCGCGATTGTGATAATTTTTGACAGAGAAATAAGCTGAAGAATAAAAAATGGCATGTTTTCGTTTATTGGACCGAAAAAATTTTCCTATATTGGACCGATGGTCCAATTTAAGAACATGATTTTAAGCAACACTTTTTATTAATTTCAACATAGAATAAGTGACTCATCTGATTTAATAGCGTAGTTAACCTTTTGGATCTGGGCTGTTCATATAGAAATTTTTCTTTCGACCCAGGTAGTATGACAGTTTAACCACAGATTTCTTTTTCATCGAAACGAGAAGGTATAAAGTGTCGTACCAGACGTATGAAAAGTTAAAAAAATCCCCGGCTCCTTAGGATTCCAGTGAAAATTTCAACCCCGTCCTCTAAACTAGACGAGACGTATGTTACAACATGTGTACCGCCCAGCTCCTAAAGGTTAAAACTATTTTAAGCATACTTTAACACATATTCAGGATATTCCTTTTTTTTATCAAGTACATTTTCTAGAAGCTGCAAATTCTTAAAATATATGTTTTTTTTTCTCTTTTTCCATTAAGCTGCAGTTTTGCACTGTTCAACATAGTTATTAGTTTAAATAAAAGTTGTGCTGGTTTACCGAGAAAAAAAATTAAATTCTTCGATTTGATCGAAAAGATTTTAAAAAGAAACAATTTATATGCTACTAAAACATTCAATGTAGATGAAGCCGGTCTTTGCACTGTTCAAAAGCCCCAAAATATATTGACGTATAAATGTAAACACCAGTTTGGAGCAGTAATGCGTGGTGAACGTGTTAGATGCACACTGGCTATTTGCTGCATGAGTGCAACAGAATTGTTGCCCCCTCCCCATGCTTATTTTCAAAAGATTAAACCGTTAAGCCAACCAATGTAAAAGAATGTTCTTCTATTAATAGATAGGCAGAGCACTTACATAAAGAACATATAGATTCAATAAACTTGGCTAATGAGAACGATATAATGCTTTCTCTTTCAGCACACCATGCACGTAGATAAGGTCTTTATTCAGTCTCTATCTTTTTATTTTAATCGAGCATGTGATGCATGGATGTAAGAACATATAATGAGATCCACTACCCAATACCGCGTAGAAGACTGTTTTGTAACTCTTATAGACAACCACAATCAAGGCCATGGCAAATGCTGTGAGTTGATTCCAAAGAACAGGAGTTTGACCTGTTAATTGGCATGTGTTTAATGGCACTGACTTGGCTGGAGCAGAGTTAGAGATAAGTAGCCCAGATAAAACTACGCAAAGTGCAGGCTACATGTTCGGTGTAAGTTGTACTATTATACACCATGTACAAGAACTAGCTACGACTTAAACTAGTACAAGCTCTGCAGAATCAGCGGGTAGTTCTCATCAAAGCATGATTGTCATCTCCAACTATTATTTTGTAAAGTCCCGGCTCACATATCACCTTACCTAAAAATAGAAAGAACAAAAAAGAAGGCTATCTCAGCAATCCTTCTAACGCCGTATGAAAGAAGCATAGAAAAGAATAAGTCACACAAGAAGAAGCAAGAAACTGCACAAATCAATTGTTATTGCAATATTTGCCATATAGATAAAGTGCAAAACATGATAAAGTGCATGAAATGCCATCGGTGAGTTTATCAACACTGCCTAAGTGAGACCGAAGCAAAAGAAATTCTTTTGCAAATTCTGGAAAAAAGATGTATAGTTCAAATATAAATTATTCTATGATTTCCTGGCACGGTCCAATTTAGGAAGCGTATGGTTCAATATAGGCGCATATATTCCTAAATTGGACTTTTGCAACTTTTTGTAACATAATTTTTTAAAAAATAATTTCCATATTTTTAGAAAATATAAGCTCCTAGGGCGGTTCCTGATTAAATTTAGCTTACGATGCCATATTTTGAATTTTTGTTTTGCTTCACATTGAGCGACACAGGCCTCCTGTTCTTAGGGGGTCCAATATAGGCGGTCTTCCCCTACTATGTATTAAAAATGCGCTACATGAATTGAATTAATATCAGTTTACGAATTAGAGGATTTTTTTCTGAAATAGAAGTTACTGGTTTAATTTCGAATCTACAATTTTTATTTCGTCAAAATAACCAGAAATATACTTCTGTTTGAAGAGTTTGAGGGCAGGTGAAAACAAACGTTTTCATTTCGGACTGTTTAAAAGAATATTTTAAAGTTAATTGAAATGTAGATTTAATTTAAAATAGTTTTTGATTATTGAAAAGTATGTAATGCACTTAGGTCCGATGAACTGGTTTCAGAGGTTTTTTTTAATTAGTTAGAAACTAAACTAATTTCTAGAAATGTACCTTTAGCTTTTTTTATCTTTCGTTTTTTGCATGTCTAGTAGCAATTTCAAAATACTGCGGTCAAATAATAGTTATTATTTTAAGTTCTTAGAAATAATTGACATTGAAAAATGAAAAAGTAATCTTTGAGTACTCATTAAAATAATATATTTCGAAAAGAAATAATCTGATTTTCCTAGAGTAAATTAACAAGAACATTTAAATGAAAATAGTTTTAAAAAACATAAATCTTCAACTTGCCATTAATTAGTTCTATTAATCATGTATTGCGTTTAATAAAATCCATCACACTTTTATAAGTCAGTTTTAGAGTATAGCCACATACTAAAGTTTCAGTTTCGAGAGGAATTATGTTATGATCCTTAACTAATGTACTGGGTACAGTTAAAACCAATTTGTTGGGATCCTGTGCTAAAGAAAAACATTTTTAAAGCATATAAAAAAAGAAACGAATACATCAGTATGATATATTTACTTTTCATAACATTAAACTGATAGGAATAAATCAGTAGATAAGTTGTAATAATTGTCATAAATGTAAACAATATTTATTGCCAAAAGTTAGGTTTAACCAATTTATTCTATTTCCTAAGGCGATGAACAAACCATAAAATTTTAACGCTTAAGTTACAGTGTACTTAGTTGTAAATCTTCCATTTAATAGCTTTAATTGAAAAATATTTCAATAATTGCGTAATGGCATTTAATGATAAAGCAAAATAAAAGTAATTAGTTACTTCGCAGATTTACTAGGGGTTATTTCACAGAACTAGGGCTTATTTCGAAATTGTACTGAATACCCAGTAAGAATTGATAGCCCATAACCAGCATAGCTGTTTCCAATCATATCGCATCTGGATTTCGTTATCAACATTAAAAACACTTTTCATCCTTTTTATTTTTGCGATAAAATAAAAAGTAATAATTTGCGAACAAAACTTTATTGCCCATAGTTACTACATTTAATGGTGATATTTCGGCTAAACTGCAGTAATTATTTTATTAATTAGAATCTTGATATTTAAAACTTTGAATTCGAACTTAATGCAATTCGGTTTTTAGGGAAATTAAAAAGCACTGCAAAATTCTGGGAGTAAAATATTAATTTAAATAGTGAGCCTTGACTTGACATCTACACATCGAGCTGTAAAATGTGTGTCAGTTAAAGTTAACTATAATGTTTAAATTGGAAGTAAAACAATATTTTTTAAATTATTTTGATTAAGTTACATATTTTAATTGTAGAATTTACAGTCTGTGAGCTTCAGTGCTGTTGGATATCTTTAAATTATCATCAGAAACAGTTGCACTTTTTAAAAATTAAGTTCCGTAGCAAATTCTGTGGATAGTTATTGTAACTTAGTGTAAGCACAAATTGATAAATGCTGGTTGCTAAAATAGAGCACTAATGACTTGCCTTAAATACGAAAGTATTATTTTTCTTTAAAAAATGTGTTTAAAAGTGGTGGATTTTTGCTTGTGTGTTTAATGTCAGTAGCTATAAACATTAAAAAAACTGAAATTCAAAATTTCCTTTATTGGTGGTTCATGTTTGAATTAGCATATAAAGGTAAAACTTTCTATCCAAATTTAAATTTTCCACATGCAGTATCAATTGCACGAATATCAAAGAAATAATCTGATGAATAAATAAAGTTTTTGAGGAAATAAGCAATGTGTTATACACAAATAGTACAGACCAATCTACAGCTTAAATTTATAATGTATCATTTGATTCAATTTCAAGAAATATATTAATTAAATATACTAGTCGAAAAAATAGGATAACACTCAAAATTATGTGTGAAAATAATGATCTAACACAAGAAATTTGCGTATTTTTGCTATAATGTCTGTTTAATATTTTGCTGTTTTAACGACTCACTCAGAGCTCAAAGAAGAGAGAACATCAAAATAAATCAACTGAAAGTAATAAATATATTACAGGACAGAAAAAAGGTCATCAGTTGCGGAGAAATAACTAATACAAGATTTATATGTATAAAAAATGTCATTAAAAACTTTGGATTCCATTAACGATTCGCAGAGCCATATCCGAAGCGATTTACAGAGTACTTCAATTTCCACTGAAGTACCAGTCCATGCAGTACTCCATTGCAGCTCCTGGCTCTTGAGGGAGATTGCTACTTCAGAATGAAAGTTTTCCCAAGATGCACTGATTACGTTACCCAAGTAAACCTTAAATCTTTTTTTCTCTTCTTTCTTGTAGAAATATTCTTTCTCTTTAATCAGCAAAAGCCTCTCGTGGTTTGATTTCTCTACGCCATTCCTGATAACTCCTTTCTTTGATCTTAGCAATTGTGTTTTTAGTTGCATCCACATACATCGTTGTGGAATAACTTTAATTTGGCATTTTTGCGTTATTGCTGTTTTATTCTTCTTTATAATGGCATTTATTGAATTGCTTGTTGTGAGGAGGTTTGAAAAGAAGCAGTGTAGAGAAGAGTAAATGCGTTTCGTGTTTAGTAAAATAAACCAATATTTCAATATGCATCATGCAGGACATTACAGAAGCTGGGCAATCAAGTTAAAACCTAAATGATTAAATAAAAAAAGGTGCCAATCTACCGCAGCCAAACAATATTTAACCTAACTTTAAGCATAGTATTAGGATGTCTAAAAATTTCGTAAACATCCGAGGAAAACTGTCAGGACTTTTTTTAAATCGAACTTGGCTGAATGGTACTTGCAGTTTGATGCACTGTAAAAGATGAATGTTGTTTTTACATTATAATACAGCTAATTTTATGGTAATAAACTGTAAAAATTGCTAATTTAACAGTAATAAACTAAAATTGCTAATTTCGTAGCACTAAACTGCAATGATAATTTTACAGTTAGCTACCGTGAATTTTACTGTTTTAAACTGGAACCTTTGCTGCCAGTATGATACTGTTGTTTTTACAGTGCAATACAGCTAAATTGTATAGCAATAAACCGTAAAATTGCTATTTTTACAGTAATAAACTGTAAAATTGTTAGTTTTACAGTTTACAATTTCACTGCTCATTTTACAGTTTTAAATTGGAACCTCCGACTGTCAGAATAATACTGGGAAAAAAAACCATTCATTTTTTTCAGTGTAGCAGAAAGTCTTGGAAAAGGATGGTCTTTATTTTGAAGAAGAATTGATGTTGTTTTTGTTATTATTTGTCCAATAAAATTCATTTTTTTTTTCAAGTGTTTACGAACTTATGGGGCAATCCAATGTTTTTGTGCTAATGCGTTTTTATACCTTCAAAACTAAATGTCTTTCAGACAAGTATTGTGTACCTTGCATCCATTATCAAAAGCCCAATGTCACAACCAGAGGCTTGTACTGCACAGAAGCTTACGGGATCTGAGCTAATGTACTTCTTTTCACGCATTATTTTATACACATCTTAAAAGTTTAGCCGAAGTTATTTTATTTAGGCGAAAAGTTGTGGGGCATATATCGCTTAAGTGCGTTTATTTGGAAGAATGTATGTCCGGGCCAGAGATAAGTACTAAAAGAGGAATGGAGCAAATAATAGTTTGCAAAAATATTTATGCGTTATAACATAAAGATTATACTTTTTCCAGTTAAAAGTGACATGGATGTAATACAAAGGACACTTTAATGCAGTTAAAAAATATAACAAGGTACACCATGAAGTGTATTAAGCTAGTAGTGTGGTAACTTATGCCTATTTTCATGACTTCTTTGGAGGATGGTTTTTTATAGGAAAATAAAAATGAACCATCTTGAATATTAAGAGTGTTTTTATTTTCATATTGAAAATATAAAAAAACATTATTTGAAAAAAAAAAAAAGTTTATTACTACTATTATTGTCACTTGAAGTTGGAACCTCAAAAAAAAAAAAAGCATGTGGGTGGCCCGGGTGATGTTGGCTCTTGATGTTATCTAAAATAAAATATTCTTGATTATTCTTAATCTATAGACATGTCATTCTGGTCGGAACTACTGAAGTTAAATTACAAGGGTAAATAACAAAATGGCGGACTTTTAAAAAAAAGACCCTTTATTTTAGCAAAGAAAGGGTTGTAAAATGAACAGTTAGGGGTGAAAAAAATTCTCATTAGTACCGACGAGAACTATAAGTGTGTAGAACAGCCTGTTAAAATTTGAAAGCAATCGGTTTAGTAGAAAAAAAGTTAGGACCCGGGCCGACCAGAAAAACAATGTTTTGAGAAAAACTCTTTTAAAGTTCAACAACAAACTCCGAGGCGCTCTAGGAAACTCGTTATAACTCCCGAAATATTTCGAATTTCTGTCTGAAATTTTCACAGTATATTCTCAAAACATTTTACTTTCAAATTAAGCAAAAAAAAAATATATTTTCGATTTTTTGAACTTAAGCTATCAGACTACTACTTTAAAGGTTGGACTCCGGGGCACTGTAGGAAACTCGTTATAACTCCCGAAATATTTTGAATTTCTGTCTGACATTTTCACAGTATAGTCTCAAGACATTGTACTTTCAAATTAAACAAAAAAAATCAATTTTTTGAACCCAAGTTACCAGACTACTACCTTAAGGAGCAACGAAAAGCTCCAAGGCGAAATCATCGAAAAGAGCAACAGAATGCTTCTAAAACACTAGTAGTAGACGATTAAGTAAAATACCACTAATAGTAGCAGGGACCACTTCAAGACGGCAACCCCGTATATCAAATGGACTACTGGGTGTTACTAAAGGAAAAGTCAAATGCTATAATTTTTACTTGTTAGAGGTATTGTTTTCAAAGGCTTAAGATTTGCTCTAGTAAAAATACGCCCACTTCTATACAATATGAAGTATCCGAAATTAATAGCTCTAGAAAAAAAAACTGTTATAATTTAGGTTAAAAAAAATATTTAAAAAAAAATGAAAAAAAAAAAAAAAACCCTTTGAGTAATTTAAAACGAACAAATAAAAATACTTAAGCCTTTACATATGCCACGGAATTTTTTTTAGAATTATTGACATGTAGTTGAAAAAATTTTGGGTAAAAAACTTATCTAAGTTGACTTTTTGCCATACATTGCATAAAAACCCAATGCACCACATAAAACAAGAAATATTTTATTATTTATTTTCTTTTAAAGGAAATGAATTTCATCCTAAATATGATTCTAAAGTGCAGGGCATAAAAAATAGTATATAAATCCTTACAAGTGCATGGCACTTAATAGTTCTTCAAATCACTAAATATTAAACCTAAGAAACCATATTTAATAAAAGTATTTTGCGGCGAGAAAATGTTCTCCTGTGCTCTTGTTCGCTCTCAAAAACATTAGTTTGTCAAACCAAGGAAGGCGATTTTTATAATGAGGCTTTTTATCTCACAAGTGCTTAGAGGTATATAGATTAGGTTTCTCCTTGAAGTTCCATGAAAACCAATTTAAATAAACATGCACTTAAGATCTTCATATGTATGCTAATAAGATAAAAATAACGACGAAGATGTGCTTCAAGGAAAATATTTCTTATATTTTTAACTCCAAAATTGTGCCTAGAGCTGTAGGTCGACGAAAAATAACATGGCAATCATGGCTAAATGTGTCTTACACGTGAAGGAGTCCTAATTTTTATGGCATTATTTGCTTGAAAGTTTTTTTTTCCTGCAGTTTTAATTAGATTTTTTTTTTCTTTTTTAACATCCTACTGGAAATTTTTCATTTTACTCAAGCAGGTAATCTACTCAATGTAGGAAAATAATTTAATGAAAAATTGCTGGTTTCGTAATAACTTTAATTTTGGGCCTCCTGCTCGAGTTTTTATCTTTAGAATATGACACTCTCAATAAAACTCTCTGACATTTGCATAAATTTTGGCTTCCATATACAGTAAAATCTGTCTATCTCAAATTTCACGGTACAGAAGAAAAATTCTAGATACGAAGGTTTCTAGGTACAGAGGTTGTGATAAATTTACGAAAATAAGCAATTGGAACAAAGTCAAATACTTAATAGATTATTTTGCATTAATATTGTTGAACTTTTTACTGTACGACATGTTGTGAGTCCACGTTTTAATAATTGCGATGACTATATCGATAGCAAGTTAATGCATACCTTTAAGTACGAACATAATATTTGAATGATTGTGCAAAAGATGATTTTTGTCGCCAAGTCATACCAGTAATAAAGGTGGCTGGAGATGAAATTCAAATATGAGAGTCGTCGAAATTCGAGATATAGAGCTTTTCGAGAAAAATCATTCGAGATAAACATGAGAAAAACATTAAACTTATGCTGTAAAAGCAGGAAAATTGAAAAAATTCGACATAGAGAGATTTTCGAGATAAGCAGGCTCAATATAAAGAGGTTCGATTGTAGTTAGATCTTACAAAAGTACGCAAATAAAAACCGAATATATAGGCATAAATTATTTCAATATTAGAAAAAAAGCAGAAATTAGCCAACACAACTGCCATTTATTACTTTTTTAAAGTTTGCTAATAAATTAGGCAAGCTGAATTATAGCATTAAAGAAACATATTCATTGTAAATAGTTACCGAAACAGTTTTTAAAAGCATTAGCGTCACTTTCTTATGTATCAAAAGATTTTTAATTTCTGTCGCAAGCATTTTTACTAAGTGCATTTTTAACAGCTAATAAGGTAAAAAGCAGAAAATTTAAGTACTAAAGTTTCAGGAATTGAAATGAGAGTATTAGTTATGACGAATGTTTTTTGCCCTCTTGTTGCGCTGAAGTTCATAAGGAGTTCTCATCAAGAAATTATATGGTTGTGAAACAATGAAAATTTTTGAAATGGGTAACCATTGAAAGAGCATAGCAAAGCATGTTGCTGGAATCGTGCATTTTTGCCCCCGTGACCCTGTAATCGAAATATAAGGTCTTAAAGTTTACTAAAATTTTAAAAGAAAAGTCGCCAAATTGAGAGAGTTTCGGTGTGTAAAGGCAGATATTTTTCACATAATTTGTTCCTAAATGTCCTACACATGCTGACTGTGAAATAGAGTGATACTTTTTTTTTTCCAAATCTTTAAATTTGGCTCTTTTCTTAAAACTCCGAAAGATTGTCAGACCTTATATCTTGATAACTGGCAGACGAGGGCACATTATTTTCTAAGTCTAAAATGTGTCACGAGATGCTCTTTCAATTAGTACCCATCTGAGTTTTTTTTCATTGTCACACTAGTCGTATGATTTGCTGGTCAGATCTTAGTTGGCTTGGCATCTAAGCCGCTATCCGCTTGTCGTATGCTGATGTGCTAAGCGCAAAAGTGGTATCTGCAGTCAATCTCAAACTGAGATATTACTTCTTTAAAGTCTTGTGTTACCGTGTATTTGATTCAGATGACACTTTTTCAGAATTTTCAAAAAAATACTTCCCGTTTTCAAATGAACATATAATACTGTTTACAAATACCTTTGTGCTATTCATGTCGAGAAAATTACAAGGAGGCGTTCCTTGTATTGCCGAAACACGGTTCTGCGATATCCCTGCTTATTTGTGCCTCCTTAACGTTGTAATTTTCTTTACATATAATACTGCATTTAGGTAAATTACGTCTGAAGTTATCGACCTGGTGTCGATAACTCAATTTTGTTAAAAACTGCAGATACGACTTTTGCGCTTAGCACGGTAGTATGTACGTGTCCACTCAACATATTCACATATGAGGCAGTGAAAACAAAGGGGTCTAAGTGAACTATTTAAAGTTTTGAGTAAAAAGCTCAAAGATCAGGCCTTAGGTAGGCGTTGATTGAAAAAGAAAACAGTTTGAGATTTAGTTTTAATGGCTCCGTAGCACTGTAAGCTAACTGTGCCGCTTAGACAGAATATCCGGGGAAACAACCGCTTTTCAAAGTGAAATGTTTTTGCTTCAGAATGGACACTTATTGTATTTTTAAACCAAAAACTCATTCTTAATTTGTTCTACTTCTTTTAGTTTAGAACATACGCTTATTGTATTTTAAAAGTTAAATTTCATTATTAATCTGTTCTACTTCTTTTGGTT
This sequence comes from Uloborus plumipes, assembly GCA_038373865.1. Taxonomy (NCBI): domain Eukaryota; kingdom Metazoa; phylum Arthropoda; class Arachnida; order Araneae; family Uloboridae; genus Uloborus; species Uloborus plumipes. The sequence goes on from JAXGGA010008400.1 coordinate 43,655, forward strand.
TAGAATGGACGCTTATTGTATTTCCAAAGTTAAATGGCATACTTAAACTGTTCTACTTCTTTTGGTTGAGAATGAACGCTTATTGTATCTTAAAAGTTAAACCTCATTCTCAATCTGTTTTAATTCTAAAATTCACGTTTACAAAAGTGTAGGAATTTTAGAATGTTTTATGTAAATTACTTGTTTATTGACTCGTTTTCTGTTTGAAAATAGACACTCAAATGATTTCAACGTCAAATACTTTAACTTTCAGGTATATGAAAATAAGAATACATATAAAAATACCCACACACACATATGTATATTTGTGTGATGCAAAGAGATAGTTATTTTGCAAACTTGCTATATTTATAACCGTTAGTGTTCGTGAATACATTTTTTCTACATTTTAGTTTGAATGAAAATATCTAGAGTTTGAAATAATTCCTCTGTATAATAATAAACTAACTTATCACTTTTAACTAGAGCAATATGTGTTAGTAGAAAACAACTAACGCATTATTCACCTTAAATAAGATGTCATTCGCAGTAAAGCTTCAAATAAAAGCAAATAGACGAACAGCATAAAACTTGACGCAAGCTTCGCTAAATTTGATTTCAAAAGAAAGATAACATCCGGGCATCCATTCCAACTTTTTCGAACAAAACAGCTTCTGAAAGATAAACATTAGTTTGGCAATTGTACGCATCATTATATGACAGCGATTTCGGAAGTTAATTGCAAACCAGATCGGAATCTGTTCTATTCAGCTTTTGTGTGTGTTTCATTTTCCCTCCAAAACGATAACTGCGTATTCCGCAGGAAATAGAATCTTTCCAATGATATAGAAATGTCGTCTATTGGTTTACGGATCTTTCAGAGATATTGAGTGCATTTTTTTTTGTCTTAAAAGGTTGAAGAAAAGAAAGTGTTAAAAATATTTTCACGCAAAAAATACGGCTGCGAAATATTAACTTACTTTAAATAATTTTTCATAATTGCTACATCAGTAAAGAACGTTAAATGTACTATATTATTATGAAATTGTTGATCAAATTTTAAAGAATGTATAAATGGCATTCATTGGTTTATAAATCTGTTATTGATATTAACTGCATTCTTTTCAATTTAAAGAATTAGAGACAAAAATAAAGTTAAAAACTTTTTTACTCAAAACCTACTGATGCTAAATGTAACCCCGCGTTAAAAAATATTTTGCATAATCACTACATCAAGTTTTCTAATTTTATCCAAAAATAGATTCTTTCAAAGTATATAACAATGTTGTCCATTAGACTATACATCTGTCATTGATATGAAGTGCATTCTTCTTGAGTCTAAACGTTTAGGGGAAAAATAAAGTTAAAAATATTATTACCCAAAAAATAATCTATGCAAAATTTGAATCTACATTAAATCATTTATTTCTTTAAATTACTGCAGGAGTTTCAATTTTGATCTTTGTTAAGAAACATGTTTAAAGTTTTCTATCAGATGACAGGAAAGTATTATCATTTTTTCAAACCCTAAAATTTTAGTTTCGATTTTAAATGAAGAATTTATATCTCCTTATTATCAACAATCTTTTGCCTTCCCAAATTTTTAATTCCAAGAAGAACAAAATCAAATAATAGGTTTTGGATAATTGTCTTTGAATGGCAGTACGGATGGCAGCGAACTTTTCAAATTTTCTCATATAGTGTTCCCTAGAAACAGAAACCAGATAGTGCTATGTCAGGAGAGTTATTACCAGCGATAGTCAATATAAAGGCGTGCTTCTGGAACATGATTGCTAAGGACATATAATACTCAAAACGAAACTTAGAAAACATTGGCAAACCGCAATGGGTTCGCTTATTCACCATATTGTCTCGACATGACACTATGCTTTCCTTAATTCAAATCAATGTGTGGCGAAAAACATTAAAAAATGTCTAGCATCTAACATTCCACCTCCAAATAATTTGTCCAAAACCTCTTGACTTTATGTGACCAGAAATGAAAATTTGTACACTTGACTACAAAAAATACTGACATTGTTAATTAAGAATATAAATATTGTAAAAAACTCATTCTGAATAAAAAGAGAAAAATAACGATCTTACCTTCTGGTCCCCCTAATGATAGTGTGACACATGTTAATATGTGTCTGCTAGTAAAACATCTGTGTAATGCTAGTGCAAGAGCTTTGAAGCCAGCTACGTCACCATTCAATCTTACTATCACTTTTGAGTCAGGTTATCGGCAGAACCTTGCAACAAAATATTGCCACTATTTGTGAAATATTGCGTCCAAACATAAACATGGAAGCAATGAAGCAAAAACAAGGGCAGAATAGTTATATACTATTCTGCTGTGCATAGTAGAATATCTGCTATAGCAGAATAGTTAATAACAGTTACAAACAAAAAATACATTTAAACAATGAAAAAAATTACTCCCGTATTTTGTTTATTTTAAATGTTTAATTCTCATAGTGCAATTCGAGTTTTTTCTAAGAACATTTAAAGTCCATTTGAGTGATTAAATAAAATGTAACCCCTAAATAAAGTTACGTAAATGAGCTTCTTTGCTAAGAATAAAATAATCCTTATCATATATCACGGTGAAATTATGCTATTACCTAGTTACTATTATGTGCTTTGGGAAAATTTCTATTTCTTGGTGAAAAAAAATATATAAAGCATATTCTTGCTATATAGTCATCCCATGTCTAAAGAGACATCAATCGCAGTGGATATTACGCTGAAACGACACTCAAGAGAGGAGAATAAATAACTAAAACGTGCTAACAGCTTTTTCTTTATTTGGAGTTAAGAATAAGTAAAACTAATAACGTAAAGTAATTTCAGTTTTACCTTTGATTCTTTCAAACCATGTCATTTAATATTTTTTTATAGTGAAATAATTTTCTTTTCTGCAAGGATATCAGCAACGTATTGCGGAATGATAAGAATTTGCTACACCTGAAGTTCAGGAAGAATTAATAATTTAACTATTTTCAGCAGTTTTTCTCCATTATAAACTGTAGTTCTTTAAAAATTTTCGAAAGAGATTTTTTTAATGCAGATTTAAATGTTTATGGTTAATTATAACTATTTGTTCGTCTAGAAAAGAGTTTTTTTGTGCGTTTTATGGAATTAGTTTAGGAAAGGCATTGATGCCTTTTTTAGTTAATGATTTATTCATTGTACGAAGTTGTTTCCTAAAAAACGTGCTTTTTATAAGAGAGAGAGAGAAAGAAGCCGTATTTTAACCCTCAGGCAAAAAAGAAGTTTTTGTCAAAAGTTAAAATTTAGATTAATTTTAACCTGTTTGGCTTTATCTTAACCAACAGAACAGTACGTTAAGCTAAAAAATTTAATCGGAAATTAAAATGTCTTTGGACGTATAAAGACATAATTTTGTCACTCATAGATACGATTTGATATTTGAGGGCAGTTCATAAAAATAAAATGGTTTATGCAAGAACAATTATTGATTTTAGTTTTGTGTGATAACGATTTTTCTGGTATTCTAGATTGCTATCCATCTCCAACAAAAGGCTAAACTGCGAGGTTAGATTCCTACCACTTCTTTATTACTATCCAATATGAGGTTGTCTATACTTCACTGCAAGGTTTCTTGACAAAAACATCGTGACGTTAGCCTATGAAAAACGAACTAGATAAAACGTCACAGCCTACTTGGCGAATTAGAGGAGATCGCCGACTGCTCGTGAGCTCTTATTGGCTCCGCCCATAGTGACGTGAGTGTCAACTTATGTTGCTGTCTAGTATAGTAAAAGCAGGTTGCAGGTAAAAGCAGTTTCTTAATTTAAATTGATGCATTATTTTCTAAAATAACTTACCCACGTTTTATTTTAAAGAAAAACGTACTTTACCATTGCGATATATACTGCTTTTAACCAGAGATAATTTCAAAAAGTGAATGTTTATGTATTTTTCGTTGTTGAGCACTTTTTCCTAACCCTTTTTTCTTCAAACTTAATTATTTTTTAACTGAAGCAAATGTCAGAAATTCTATTTTATTTTTAATCTATATAAAGTGCGAGAAACTTGTACTAAAACATGTATTTGGAAGAGCCGTAGTTTCCAACCTTTTGCACGTAGAAACCATTTTTAACCAATTAAACAATCTTCGACCTCATGTATATACTAGTATATTTACTAGTACTAGTACATGTATAGTTCACATTTATCACCTCATGCACCCTCGCTCGAGATACCTTAACAAGGTACGAAAATCTTTATTTATTTGGAATTTTGAATTTAATAAATGATCGTTTCGCCTTGAGTTTGCTATCACTTTTTTTTATCAGTGCTGTCCTTGGTGGTACAAAACTTCATTTCATTCTGATAACACCTTCTTGGTGCTTCGATGTTTTGCTTGTGTAGATTTTCAAAGTATTTTTGAACATTGTTTATGTTACTAATACATGCGAAGCATTTTATTGCAAACGATTTTTTTTCTAAAACTCTGCATTATTCTTTTTTCCTTGCATTCGTTTTTTGAAGCTTTGGTCTAAATAGATACATATTGCTTATTATCAATTGATTATGATTTAGAGTCATTTTCATCTGTACTTCTATAAATACTCTGAAATTCTAATTTGAAATAAATGATATTTCTTTAATAATTCTTTGAAAAACTTTTACTGATATAGGGTAAGTGCTCCAGTAGTCGGCCATTTAAGAGATCTTTTGTGGATCTTATCTAACCTAGAACTTTCAGCTATCAATACAGCAAAAAAAAACAAGGTAAAACTTTAGAATGAACCTTTCTGATAGTGAATCACCTAACTGTTTCAGGAATTTAAAAAAAAATTATGTTTAAATCCAAGCTGTTGTCAACACTAGTAAATGCTCCAGTAGTCGGCCACAGAAATCCAGTGCTCGGCCACGTTGAATCCAGTAGTCGGCCATTTCATTTTCATTGATCTTATCTGATATAGGGGGTTGAATTAAAAAAACAAAACAAAGGAAAACTTACAACGAATCAGACCTGTTATTTGGGGGGTCAGGAGGGAGGGGGGTCAATTGTTCTCCCCCCCCCCCGGTTTTGAGAAATCAGTTAATTAACATATAAGTGGGCGTGGTGTTTGCTTTTTCCGATGAAATTGCATTGTGTTTGCACCCTTTGTCCCCCCCTCCTCTAAAAACGTGAAATGACGGGCCTGCAGCGATGCATTATAGTTAGTCTGGTCATATTTTTCATGGTACCTCTGGTACTCAACTTGTGTAGATAATCATGTTAGTGTACTTTTTGATACACTATGTGCTTCACTTATTTCTCTAACTATCAATCTACCATTATTAATTTTAGACAGTACAATTAGCGCAGAATTCTCGGGACATTAATGTTTTTATACTTTAGCTGCCTAAAAACAGTTTTATTTTAAAAACTCGAGCTAAAAAAGTATTTTTTCAGAATAACGTCTAAATATCTATGTCTATATCAAAAAGAAAATAATTTAAAACATCAAAAAAAACTTTATAAGGGTATGAGTATAAATGGCGCAACACTTTTTTCCCAACATACTTGGCCCCCCTCCATCCCTTTTTCTCAATATTTCACAATTCAAGCTACCTACCACACCCTACCACACTATAATACACACCCAAATTGTTATTAAGGAATTATAGTTGAATTATAACTAAAATTGAGTATTCGTTCTGCGATATGAATTTATTACCAAATGACGTTTTAGTTTTATACCACGGGCAAAGCCGTGCGGGTATCGCTAGTTGTTACATAAAATGGTTTTGTGCGAACCAAAATATGAAAACTCATATTTCTTGTTACCTCCCCTCACCCTGCCGCAATCTGTCACAGTTTAATTAACCACCCTTTCCTCTTGTTAAACCCGAACACCGTTTTAGGACGATCTCCAGAAATAAACGATTTAACTTTGTATTGTGAAATAAGTGATAAAAGATAAAATAAATGTTGTTGCAACAAAGTATTACGAATTGCGTATACGTAGTTTGGGCTTAAAAGAAAGTTTAAAAAAAAAGCTTCTGAAGAAAAGAATTTCAGCAGCACTTACTAAAGATGCAAGAAGGGATAAAATAAACGAAGTTTATATAAAATGCACAAAATGTACTTGCTTAGAAGTTACAAAAACAGGAATAGTTTTGTAGTGAACAGCAGTTTTTAGTGATAATGATCAAAGAATCAAGAAATGAAAAACTGCTTTACTGTTTATGTAAACATAAAGACGTAATAATAGAGTCGACACAATTCATTGCCAATAATCACGTCGGCACTTAACTGGTTCACATTCATTAGAACGGAATTTCAACATACGGATCATAAAACTAAAACTGAAGTTTCAGAAATGATTGCTTCCAAAACTATGCAAGTAAAAATACATTCAAAAATGCGCTGAAAGGAATCTCCGAAGGCTTCATCTATAGCACAGAATGTTCCACTGAAGCAAGTTTATTTGTTTTAAACTAATTGAAGTGAGATGAAATAAGGAAGTAAATTCAACTCGGGATGTCATGAAAGTAATCTTACAGCTTTCGAAAAGAATATTAGTAAACAAGGAATAACCTTGAAAACAAACCGAAATTTAGTTCGCAACAATGTAACCATGTAGTTTTGAAATTAACTCAGCACAATTCTAATCCTCTAGCGAATAAAACTCAAGAAGTCAAACATTTGGGGAGAATCATTAGTGAAAATGTACCAACATTTGAAACAATTATCCTAAATAGAGCACAGGGGTCTTCTTGAACCATTGGTAAAGCAAAAAGTTAAGCATAATAGCAAAAGAAAGAATAATTACATGCTTGCGGCACTCACTAAATAACTTGAGCCTATGTGACTATTGAAGTAATGCATCTTATCTCCTATAATTGGGGAATGTTTATTAACTGCCAAATAAGTATCAATAGAAGTCAAATCACTCGTTTCGCCAATTTCATTAGTTTAACATAAAATTTGATAAGAAAAAGTATTAAAACACCATTTGATAATAACTAGATGAGTATTAAAGCTTATAATCTTAATTCAACGTATGCGTATTTAAAAATCTCTTTTTTAGAACTTTCAATTAAATTTACAACACTAGGCGCAATAAAATGTCGAAATGGTAGTCAAAAGAAGTTAAGACATTTAATTTAATTACTATTTTTCAAGAAAAATAAACTTCGGAAAAGGAATTTTTACTCAAAACAGTTAAATTGTCGCTGTATTTCAATAAGTTAATTTAGTTTTAATTTGATGAACCCCTATTAAGAATGAAAAGCTACATTAAGTATGTGGCCGACTACTGGATAAATCATCCAAACTGCTTAGAACCAGTGGTTGGCCTACCATGGCCGACTATTGGAAATGCAGAAGAATTCTGTACCCAGTAGTCGGCCACCCCTTTAAAAAATAATCGAGCCTAACCAGGAGTTTGCTCTTTCATTGAAACATTATGTTAGACATTCCATTAATATAAAAATCACTCAAATTTACAGTAGAATTAAATTAATAAGTGTAATTGGCCATTTTAAGAAGACGTGTCCTCTTAGCTGAAAAATAAGCAGAATCGCAATCTTGGATATCGAGCACACCATTCAAAATGAAATGACTTATTACTAATTCAAAAAAAAATACCCAAAACTTAACTGCCACTGGTTGATGATTGAGGATAAGTACATGAATGTGTGAATGCGCCATATCTGATTTTGAATTAAAAATGTACTATTTATGAGGAGTTTTATGTCATTGTGGCCGACTACTGGAGACTGGCCGACTACTGGAGCACTTACCCTAAAAAGGATGCAATGCATAGATACGAAATCTAATTTCATCAAATTTTATAGTTTCTTTTGCTATTTGTTCGTTTTTTGAATGGCTGCAATAAAAGTTTACCATATGCTTTCTTATTTGCCCATACATCTGCATCTGTCAGCACATCTGTTTTTCGGGTGTTCGAAAAAGTGTTTAGCTTTCATTGACTTTCGCTTATTCAAAGAATTTTTAGCATTTGATTTGAAATTCCTGCAAAGCGTTTCAGAATTTACAACTATAAATTTTGCATTTCTATACAATGATTCCAACATATTCTTCAAAATAAATATTAAATTCTTCGAATAAAATCCAAAATGATTCATTGCTCCTTCAAGGAATACGTTTCAAGCCATACGAAACGAATTCATCATTTAATGTCATAAAATCAATGAATTTGTTCAGAGAAAATTTGTGTACAGCATTGAATAGAAAAGTACTCGATCATATAAAAGAAATAAAAATAAATATAGCACTCGTATTCGTAGTGATGTAAATAATGTACCGGATTATCGTTGTGTATTTTTTAGTAGGTTTGTACAGATCTTTCATGGCGTGTACCACTAATAATTTTCAAATAGCATTATTGCTGGAAAATTATAAGGATCATTTAATAAAGCCCGGTCAGTGCGTCTAACTTTGCATCAGACATAGCGGTCTATACGTAACTGCGTGTGTTGTGGCAAAATGTATTGAAAGAGGGATTGAAGAATGTGCATCATTTGAAGTTGCACACCGAAGAGAAGGTAGTCACACAAGGTATCGTCTGCTATGGAACATGCAGGGGAGTAAGCAGGAGCAGGGTCCGTGTGTGTGTTGGATCCAAGTCTGTTGCTCTACCAATACACATCATACACGTAGGTACGTGTAGCCTAGGGTGAGTCGAAAAAATCGATTTTTTTATTTCGAAATCGCATTACCTCTCAAAAGTTGTGGTTTAGTATCCACAACTTGGGAAAAATAAGAAAAAAATTCTAAGTTGACGTCTTCGGTTCGCGCATGAGGCTCAAAGTTGGAAAAAATATGTCAAAAATGGAAATTTTCAAAAGGAAAAAAGAAAAAAAAATTGTAACTTTTTATAATGCAACTGCCATAAGCTGTAAATATTTTGTGCATTTTTAATCTAAAAAAATATTTTATAGCTTTTACATACAATCAGTAATTTGCACATCAGCCTTAAATTGGGCTAAAATCGCCTACAATGTCAAATTTCGAAAATATCGAATTTTTTTATTTCGAAATCGCATTACCTCTCAAAAATTGTGGTTTGGTATCCAAAATTTGGGAAAAATAATAAAAAAAAATCTAAGTTGACTCCTTCGGTTCGCGCATGAGGCTCAAAGTTGGGAAATATATGCTAAAAATGGAAATTTTCAAAAAATAATTTGAAAAAAAAAAGTAATTGTTTTCTATCGAATCTGATTTAAATTGTTAGTAGATAACATAATTTGAACCGAAAAAATACATATAACTTTTAGAAGATACATTCTGTTTGTGCATAAGGCTAGAAATATGAAAAAAAAAAAGTCAAAAACTGAACTAGAACGCACTACGTCGGCACTGTGCCGGTATATTTTTATTCTACAGCCGACTTGTCTAGGCATTACACATATTCTAGGAGACAGTTCGAAGTCCCTGCAGTCTGCACTCCCTTTGGTTGTCACTTAGTCAGTTAGACCCGCCAAACAAACAGTACCGTAAAATGGGGTTAATCGGAACACTTTTCAGCTTTGATTGTAAAAAAAGCAGTTAAAAGATTTTCTTTTAATTTGATTTTTTGGATAAAAACTTCGGTCTTGCTTTACTTTTGATATTCCAAGCAAAGACGAAAGATTTTGAACAATTACTATTAAAATATATAGCAAATTATGGGTGTTCCGAATCACCCCGCTGATAGGGGTCAATCGGAACACTTGTTAAAATTTTTATTTTTTTCAATTTAATCTGTAATAGGTCTCACAAACATGAGTAATATTGATGGGGGAGAATAAGAACAGATAATTACTGTCAAATAAATGTATAATTTCAGTACCAGTAAACGTTTATAATTTGTGAAAATTCAAAATAATTTTAAACTTATGAAAAATGAAAAGTAATTTTAAGAAATAATTTTGAATTGAAATACAAAGATTTAACATGAATGGAAGTCACTCATATCGTCCACAAATATGTACTTGTCCTTAAAACTAGCAATTGTGACTTGGCTTAAGTTTTTTCATAACATCTCCTGGGATGAACTCTACCTTTTCTTTAGTTTTTTGAAATTTCTGGGTTTCGGGGATTGTCCTGAAAGATTTTTTCGCTTATTCATCACTGTCTGTGTGCTGGACGTTTACTACATAAAGTCTATGTGACTTTCCCCCTTTTATTTTAAGTAAAAAGAAGTCTCCTGGAGAAAAAATCTTTTGAAATCTGCAACTTTTGTCATTCTAAGATCTAGTTGCTCACGAGAAGGGATAAACAGTAATAAATCCTTGTCCTTGTCTTGATTAGAAGAATTAGGGTTAGAATCTTGATTTTTCAAACAGTTTCCTTCAAATAAATTTGAATTGGAACAACAGAACTAAGTGTTCCGATTCACCCAGCAATTTTTTTTCCTATGGCATTTTTCAGAATTCTTCACTTTTATGACACAATTTATAAAAAATGTAAATTCTAATGTGGTATTCTGTTGTTCAGATACATGTATAATTGAAACATACCACTCATAGTTTTTAAATATAAGAAGGTTTGTTCTTGCATATGAAGTTTTGCAGTCTATGAAAATGTGATGTTTTCTAGCATTCAACGTGCAGCCGTCTTTAGAAGCCAGTAGCGTTGCCAGATTGACAAAAGTAATTTTTTCCTACTTCCTATGATCTTAGCTTTCTAAAAAAAAATTCATGGCGAAAAATACTCAATAGTATATTTATGAAGAATTTCTTTGTACGGTCGGGAAGTTTTGTTCCGATTGACCCCGCTGTTCCTATACACCCCATTTTACGGTATCTTTAATTAGCAAATGAAAGTGGATCAAAAAGTACCGCGTATTTTGCTTTGGGTGAGTTTTTTTGTAACTTTATAGCATATTTTTATGCTCAAGTTTTGTTATACTGTTCTCCGTTCTCCGACTAACAAATAATGGAACCCAGGAAAACTTCTAAACGTTTAATTGTTTGTCCGTTTTTTGGTGCACCGAAATGGTTAAATCAAAGTGTTTTACCCACATGTGCAGATGTGTTGTTAACTTGTTTTGAAGAAAAATCGCAATCTGTAAAAAGCGAACCTTTTTCAAGGATTTCAGATTGCATATCTGCTTAAATAGAAGAAATTTACTGCAAAGCTTCTATACCAATGTACAGTGGTAATACCAATGTGCGTTCTATACCAATGTACAGATGTATAGTGTACATCTACAAGAGATTGGCTTTTTAGCACAAAAACACGAAAAATTCATTGCACACTTGAAAGAAGCAACGTCAAAAAGTTTAGACTTCGCTTGATTAACAAAATGATTGAGTTTTGTCTTGAAGTTCAATTTAACTTTATCACGACTAAATGACTTTCTCAAAGCGTAGTATTATGGTAATCCTTTATCAATTTCACAATACGTACATGACTGACCGTTGGTATAGAAGCTTTGCAGTAAATTTCTTCTATGAGCTATGCAATCTGAAATCCTTGAAAAAGATTCGCCTTTTACAGATTGCGATTTTTCTTCAAAGCAAGCTAACAAAACATCTGCACATGTGGTTAAAACACTTTGACTTAACCCTTTCGGTACACCAAAAAATGGACAAATAATTAAACGTTTAGAAGTTTTCGGGGGTTCCATTATTTATTATTTGGAGAACGGAGAACAGTATAACAAAACTTGAGCATAAAAATATACTATAAAGTTACAAAAAAAACTCACCCAAAGCAAAAAAAAGGTGCACTTTTTGATTCACTTTCAGCTGCTAATTAAAGATGCTGTTTGTTTGGCGGGTCTAGCTAACTAAGTGATAACCAAAGGGAGTGCAGACTGCAGGGACTTTGAACTGTCTCCTAGAATATGTGTAATGTCTAGAAAAGTCGGCTGTAGAACAAAAAATTACCGGCACAGCGCCCACATAGTGCGTTCTGGTTCAGTTTTTGACATTTTTTTTTCATATCTTGAGCCTTATGCACAAACAGAATGTATCTTCTAAAAGTTATATATAATTTTTTGTGTTCAACTTATGTTATCCACTAACAATTTAAAGCAGTTTCGATAGAAAAAAAATTACTTTTTTTTTCAAATTATTTTTTGAAAATTTCCATTTTTAGCATATATTTTCCAACTTTGAGCCTCATGCGCGAACCGAAGTAGTCAACTTAGATTTTTTATTTATTTTTCCCAAATTTTGGATACCAAACCATAACTTTTGAGAGGTAATGCGATTTCGAAATAAAAAAAATCGATATTTTCGAAATTTGACATTGTAGGCGATTTTAGCCCAATTTAAGGCTGATGTGCAAATTACTGATTGTATGTAAAAGCTATAAAATATTTTTTTAGATTAAAAATTTACAGCTTATGGTATTTGGTATTACGATGATTATGGTAAACAGCTTATGGTATTTGCATTATAAAAAGTTAGTTTTTTTTTTCTTTTTTCTTTTTGAAAATTTCTATTTTTAACATATTTTTTCCAACTTTGAGCCTCATGCGCGAACCGAAGACGTTAACTTAGAATTTTTTTTCTTATTTTTCCCAAGTTGTGGATACTAAACCACAACTTTTGAGAGGTAATGCGATTTCGAAATAAAAAAATCGATTTTTTCGACTCACCCTAGTAGCCCCTTTCGGCTGATGCAAAGTTAGAAGCACTGATAGGGTTTTCATTTGAATGAACCTTATACAGTGGCGGACAAAAAAACTGCATCACCTAGAAAAACAAACATTGTGTAATGTTAACACATGGTTTTGTGTACATTAATTCTCTTAGTTGCTTTAAAGCAACGTAGGAGGCAATTGTACATCCCGAATGCATCATGCATCGCTTCCAGCATATTTTATCATCTGAAAGATATACATATCTCGCTAGGGATGCAACGATAAGCAAATTGGCCGATTATCGATTACCGATTAATCGGTTGTTGATAATCGGCCGATTAATCGGCTGAGCCGATTAATGATAAGAATGATTGTTTTAAATACTACAATTTTACAATCACTGTTTTTGCTCTCGAAAAATTCCGAGTTTAGAAATAGTGAGTAATCTTTTTCCGAGAGAAGATTTTTTTTCCATTTTCCTTATTTTCAGAAAATAATTTCAATATTTCATCCAATTTCTTAGAACCAATTTTCATATTATTGTCAATAATATTACAAAACACATAGTTAATTTTATTTATTGGGCATAAAAATTCAAAAAAATGGGGGGTGGGGGGTCCGCGGGAGGATGTAATTTTAATTTCAAATTTTAATAATCAGTAGCAATTTAATTCAAGACTTTTATTCTTTGTGAAAATTAGAGGTTATCTAAAAGCACTGTGCTAAATAGAAAACTATCGTCACATGAAAAATGTTGAAACATTGTCTATGTGTGTTATTCAAAGTAGGAGAATTAATTTTTTAAAAACTTTATATCAACTGTGAGGCCTGTTACTGCCAATAAAATCGTTCATCATAGTTTCTTAGTGAAGGTACACTTTAAAGAATAACATTCAAAATTTTTTTTCAACCGATTAATCGGCCCAATTTCGCCGATTATGAATAATCTGCCAAGCCGTGGCC